>JAHZMU010000980.1:0-10811 GCA_027743725.1 Rambutsinella grinnellia | reverse complement strand
CCGTTTTCCTCTCCAACTAATTCATTTTTATTGCATCAGAGCTTCCCTGACAAATAATGAGTGACAGGTTGCTGACTGCCAGGCTCTAAACACTCTTTTGTTTGATCAATGATCAATTATTATTTCTCCCCAGACTCTGACAGCAATTAGAGCAAACTGGATTATAGCCCTTGAGCTCTTTAAGACAAATGAGTAGTATGAAATTCATACACTATTACTTCCACGTACTTAGTCAGCCCTACTTAATATCCTTGTAAAAATATGACTACGGCTATTGGCTATCCATACGAGTCGTGAGGTAGGAAATGTGCCATATTAATATCTGACACCACACTCTCTGCTCTCCCTGAATAAACACATATGCGCCCTAAATTCCGTAGTTCACTAGTTCGGGTTTTTATTTTCCCCAACTTCCTACTCCCATCTCAACTGCTCGTGCTCTTCCTGTCCCGTCCCCATTCTTTCCTGTATATATAATGAGAAGGAAAAAAGTAATTTTGAACTTTTCACTTTTTTTTCACACATGAAGGAGAACCACAGACTAAAGCCCACTTTCACTTTCTCCTCACCACTACAGTCAACAATACAAAACCAAACGGAGGCAGATTTTATTCAACTCACTTTGTACAAGAGTGGAGGGAACGATAGAGAGAGGCGACCAGTCAACGTGATAAACTTTGATGAAGAAGAAGAAGGTATGTAAAGTGAAAGTATGAATATATATCTAGGGAAGAGAAAAAACTATCGAGAGGAAAACAAAAAAGGATTCTCTCAATTTCCTTTCATCTTCTCTCCGTGTTTATGTCTATGTATGATGTTGTTTGGCGAAGCAGATGAGAATGTGTGAAGTTGCTCCTTGTTCTACGTGTTTGTCTAGTAGCACTTGACTGGTTGCTCTACACTCGAGAGAATGGATTATTTCAGCTTTCACTTCGGGCCAGAAAAGGGGAATGGAGAGAATCTTCTCTTGTCCCATCTGCTTTCTAGAATGCCCTCGCCTACAAAATCCAGACTGCTGAACTGTTCTGTATGGATATAGTTTGCAAATAATAAATTGCTCTGCCTTCACTATTTCTTTTTAAAAAATGCTTGTCTTTCTCTCGCTCTCCACGTACGGAATTGGTGATGTGCTTTTTTCCTTCTCTCCTCCCACACAGTGTGGGCCACACTTGAGCGATAAGCAACCAGAAAAAAGCCAGCCGAGCTAGTCAGAGTGAAAGTTATCCTGCTCTCTCCCACGAGATTCTTAGTAATGTTGTGGAGAGCGATGAAGCTTTCCCTTTAAGTAAGCCCACTATTACTTCGACATGTGTGGCTGAAAGCTTCCATCCAGGGAAGCCTCCTCACTAAGCACTTTTCTCCTTTTTTCTTCAAACTAGGAAAATGCGAGACTCGCTGACTACGACTGTCGGGAAAATGGTAAAAAGGCTGACTACGAGTTGAGAGGGAAAGCAGAAAGGATCAACAAGAGAAAGGAAGAAGATTAAATGGAAGGTTCGAGAATAAACCAATATCAATATCTGAATCCCTTTTGAACTTACTCTCTCTCTCTCTCTAGCCCACTATTATTACAATAATTGAATAGTAAGAGCGTAAATAATGCTGGTGAACTGGGTGTACTTACTTTTTTAATGTCATGCTCCGCTTACCTCTATCACAGCACTCTCCCTCCACTACCTCCTACAGAGTTACNAGAAGATTAAATGGAAGAAGGTTCGAGAATAAACCAATATCAATATCTGAATCCCTTTTGAACTTACTCTCTCTCTCTAGCCCACTATTATTACAATAATTGAATAGTAAGAGCGTAAATAATGCTGGTGAACTGGGTGTACTTACTTTTTTAATGTCATGCTCCGCTTACCTCTATCACAGCTTCACTCTCCCTCCACTGCCTCCACCTCCTACAGAGTTACTCCCACATCAATAGAGATTTCTTTTAAAATGATGGCTCCCAACAAAAACTCCTTTCCAACACAACAAAGTGGGTCTTCCAAGAACCAAAATGAAACACGAAACAGATCCCTGTCCTGCTATTTGATACACATTTACCTAAAACTCAGCTTAAATCTTGCTCTTCTGTATCTTTTTTATCTTTTCCCTTTGTGGATCTCCGGGATATCCGGAAGGAAGGGGATTGGGATTGTCAGGGTAGAGCAAAAAAAGAGAAAAGGGAAGTGAAAGCCGAGCACAAACCCACAGCTTTTCTGTCAAGGGAAAGCGTAATAAAATGATAAACGTTAGTCTTGGGACTATGCAATTTAAATAGCAAATTAGAAACGTTTACACAATTATGAATTAAAATTTCATAATTAAATTAAATATTCACTAACTACTTTACTTGTAGAAGAGTCTCTCTTTGAATGTTCATTGAAATGACTTGAGTGAGTCGAGTGCATGAAAACATGTTTTGAGTTGAGATGAGAAACATTTCATCCTTTTGCCTCGCTCCTTCTACTCCATCCATAACAAGGGAGACAGGGGCACTCTGAACCAAATGGAATGTGCAGGCGAATATGAAAAGTTTGGAAAAGCTCATTTGCCGGTGAAGGCTGAAATCCAAGTCATTCAAGTCAAGTTTTTTATCTGCTGATTCATGGAAGATTTTTTTCGTTTTTATTAATATTAATATTAATACGTGAATTAACGTGTTTATGTAATTAAAAGTGATTTTTTTCCAATTTAAAACCAAGTTCGAGTAAAATTTTAACGTATCATGTTAAGTGTCCAATTTTCACTAAACGTTTATCTGATTTGAAGTGTGTTGTGGTGAAGTAGAGAATTAGTTTCAGTTTCTAATTGACAATTGACAATTGAGGGGAAAAGTGGCTGATCAACGATTGGAGTGAATCTTTATTGTTAATAATTAGTTTGGTGACATTCCAGTAAAACAGCTGATAGCTGAATTAGCTTCAATTTCTGACAGAGTGAAAGGTGAGTTATACTTAATTAAATTGTAAATGGTATCTGCAAATGAGAGAAAGGGCTTGAATCGATCGACTTAAATTTGATGTTTTTGATTTTATTTGATTACATTTAACATTAGATACGGATATAGCAATGGCTGACTTCGTGGAGTCCTTGGTGGATATGGGGTTCCCCAGAGCTAAGGCGTAAGTATTGACAACTGAGAGATTTAGTTGTCATAAAATTGTCGAACTGCTGAAACTGAATCTATGCGTTTTATTTGTTTTTATCAGAGAGAAAGCAGTACAAGTAACAGGAGGTAGAGGTGTGGAGCCTGCTATGGAATGGTAGTTAAAAATCAAAAGTATTTAGGTGCATTTGTATTTTTATGTTTTTAATCTTAATCATGATTTTAGGATTTTACAAAACGGTGGATCTGAAGAAGCTGGTTCTAGCCAGGTTTCCAATAGTGCCTCTACTGCTGCTGAAAATGTGGCCGGGGCAGATGCAGGCGGTGCAGATGAATCTGCAAAGCCACCAGCTGAAAGTGCGGAAGATGCCGTTGCACGTTCCTATAAATGTGAAGAGTAAGTAATTAGTCTTTACACATTAAAATTGTTATGCGTTTAAGTGCCATTGTGGTAGTTTTTCAAATGTTTTTAAATGATGGTTTCATTGTATGTTAGCTTGGACAGTCTGAAGGTAGTACCCCACCACCAACAGCTGTAGCTCCTCCTCCAAAGCCTGCAGAACCTGTAACTCCAGCAGCTAAGAAGGATTACAAAGAAACTAAACTTCAGGTATGAGATTGTAAAACAAGGCGATCTGAATCAGTAGTGTTTTCTTCTGTTGATTATTTGAATTTGATTGATTACAGATTCGTCTTCCTACTGGCAAAACACTAGGTAAGTGAAAAGACTCATAAAAACAACAGTTCAATAATTTATTCCAACTTCTGCAAAATTGATAAATATTTTCATGTTTGAAAACACTAGTTCAAACTTTTGGAGTAAACGAACCACTTGCCGCTGTAAGGTTATATGTTGAACTTAATCGTGATGATGGCGTGACAGGACCATTCAACTTGATGACATCCTTT
This sequence comes from Rambutsinella grinnellia, assembly GCA_027743725.1. Lineage (NCBI taxonomy): Eukaryota > Metazoa > Arthropoda > Collembola > Entomobryomorpha > Entomobryidae > Rambutsinella > Rambutsinella grinnellia. The sequence goes on along the minus strand of JAHZMU010000980.1, from coordinate 6,805 downwards.
CCTAGAAAGACATACCAAGGGGACGACTATGATATGCCTTTAGAAGCTTTAGGTAATGCCAGTATAAAAATTTTAGTGCCTTTATTTCAGTGGTTCAATTTAAGCTTTATTTAACCTGAAATGAATTTTTGTTGCTTTCAGAACTTGTGCCATCTGCTGTATTGATGGTGACGAAGTCAGTGTAAACTACTTACGTACATATCTATTGCAAGATCTTGATTCGGGAATGTAAGTTTTGTTTTGTCATCAACTCAATTTGGGAAGTTTGAATTTCCATTTTCCATGTGTAATTGTATTGCTAATATAGTATATCGATTTTATTTTTTACGAAATTGGTAATTGTATTCTATGATATGCCTTTAGAAGCTTTAGGTAAAAATGCTACAAAAAAATTGATATTTTTATAAGCAATCATTTAATTCGAACTTTATTTAACTTTGAATTGATTTTTTTTTTGCTTTTAGAACTTGTGCCATCTGCTGTATTGATGGTGACGAAGTCGGTGTAACTACTTACGTACATATCTATTGTTAGATCAAGATCTTGATTCGGGAATGTAAGTTTTGTGTTGTCATCAACTCAATTTGGGAAGTTTGAATTTCCATTTTCCATGTGTAATTGTATTGCTAATATAGTATATCGATTTTATTTTTTACGAAATTGGTAATTGTGTAATATCATGTTAAAGTGAAAATATACCGAATCATGAAATTAATAATGAAACGAAACAGTATTCAGAAGCTGTGCTTTCATTTACTTTTACACATTTACTTCCTTCATTCAAATCTAGTATCATGCAGGGTCCAGGACCGCTTATCTTTCAGAGATCCCCGTCTTCTTTATCGTTGCACAAAATAGTTGATCATGCCAAAAAGTAAGGAACTGGATTTTATTATAGCGTTGCAGGTTGTACAGCAACTTAATAACGCTTGTTTTATTTATATTTGCATCATTCATAAAGTAAATGCACAATGCATATACATAATATCAATGCGTATAAGTATAGGAAGAGTCTACATATATTTGTAAAATAAATTATTAAACCCATATTGCTAAGAGAGGTCATTATTGACTTGAATCAAACTGACTAAATCGCACCATGCAAAGATTGACATAATCAAAAAATGCGCTGAAACAATTACGTTTCAGAGAACTCAGGTATCATAACATAAACGTGTCATCTTATACATAGGTACACCCTCTTTGAATTCGCAACTGACAATAACTGACATGAGTTAACCCAACATAATCCATCTGTATAACTTAACCAGTTTCATTAATTAAACTTTCTCCATCTGATAATTCTATCCTTTTGAACTGTACTGCAGCATGCAAGTTTATAGTACTTTTATAATTTTTCTTACATTAGTACTGAAACTTACGGCTTAATTACTGACTAGATAATTTTCTGATAATGAGTGTTGTTTGATAGCACTTAATATTTAAAACTAGCTGTTTATCTTACATTCATTAAATTCAAAATAAAAATAAGAACACATATTATATGGCCACGAAATCATAGATGATTTATAGTAAAGTTTCTACTAATATGATTGATACACTTAAATACTATTTATGGCATGTAGATAGCAAAGAATCAAGAAGATGCACAAAAGCAACCTAAGAATATCTTTTCAAAGACGCATCCAAGAATAAAATTATCGCATTCTTTGCGGAAAATCTAGCAAACACGCTCGATACATCCCATACATTCAACATTTTCCATCGCCTGGAATGCAAACATTATTTATTGCTTCCGGTCTGAACTTATTGAAACCAGCAGAAGAAACCTAATCTAATCATGACTCCTCCCCGATAGTAATTATTGGCGTTTTATATAAATCACAAATAAATTGCTCACATCTTTTTTAAACAATACATTTTAAGCTGCGGAGTAATTTGTAGTTCGCATTTAGACTTTGAAAATACAAATACATGCTTACGCTACTAGATTCACTACGTTCCAACAATACAATTGCTAACCATACATACACATCATTGTTATAATATTTGATTCTTTACTCTTGGAATTGGTCAGAAACGCCACCATTTAGCCGGTTACAATCATCCAGCACTTCATTCATAATCGTACTCAATAATCCACATGAACAAAAAATAAGTGGAATTCCCGAGTGAGTTGTAGCTCTCTACAATCGTAATTACATAAATATAATATTGTACATTATCTGAGATAGTCATTCATGATTCTTGTGGTAATCTAAAAGATAGGCAAGTTATGTACATTTTTCACTCTTTTCAGCTTTTTGACTTATGGAATTTAAGAAAAGAGTACAACGCAAGAATTTTAAAGACATACACAGTTAAAGCAAATATATTTCATTCTAATTGGAGTACCATCTTGAGAAAGTCGAATGCTTTCTCTTTACACTCTACCGATGAGTTTGGGATATTCAAAGCAGCAATAAAGAACTATTTACTCGTAATCTTGATTTCATTAAAGGTCTTGCATAGTACTATTCCTTTAGCACACAATCTCGACGCAAGCATACTTGGCATTAATTAAAACTACAGATTTCATCTCTTATTTATAGGTACTTCCAATAGAAGAATCTAGTTGTAGTATCCTTCTGCAAATTCTTGGAGTCCTTTTGTAATCCTTTGAGTGAATGAACTTTAGGTAAGTTGTAGAAATGTGTTACGCCATCATGGTAGAGTTGTAATAGATTTAGTAATATCTTGTTAGTTTAGTTGTATAATAATTGCCAAGAGTATAAAAGTCTTCAAGACAATGCTTTTCCTTTCTACGTAGGACACAAAACTGTAAGAAAGAAATAGTTAATTAGTTCTGATCCTTAAGGGAGACAATAGCATAATTCATAAAGTATTTTACCTTTAAGAATATAATCGGTGAGAAGGGTCGGCACTGCGGGACTGTCTTGTTCAATTGCCTTCAGAACTGAAATATAAATATCAAAGTTAAATCAAGGAGAAAGTTGGCTTTCTCTACAAGCAGAGAAATCATTTTACAATTCATTGCAGCGGATTTAAAATAATTATTCAGTCTGCATTTAGAGCATTTCTTGTACTCTTGAATGAATCTCTTGCGATATAGTTGGGACATGACAAATTTTTGGAAAATTGTTTGAAGTCTGCTATGAATACTTAAGTATGTATTGTCATTTCCAGGTAGCTATCGTACGTGTACGACTTCATATTTTATTTAGAAAGATACAATAAAAGTGAAATAAGACTCGCAAGAGGGCTATAAGCATGAATCTTTGTCACAGTCAGTAGTAGAATACTTTCTCCCACAAAATTTACGATATGGTTGGAGAGTGCATCTTTCAGAACCACTTTATCCGAATCTGATTTGGATTATAGGAATTAGGTCATCGCGGATTAAACTTTTTTGTGTTGAGTCAACAAGATTTTTGAAAGAAAATATTTATCCAAGAAAAGAACGGGTAATAAACAGGAATAACAGTATAAAACTAAGCTGAGAGAAAGTAAAGTGCTTTAACAAAACATATAAAACATTTTATACGAGTTTTTATAACATCCTTTTGAAATATCTTAAGCTTCTTTTTACACTCCTAGTGGTTCAATATGGCTTATCGGGATAAGCTATAAGGCAAAATGTTTTCTCCTAGAAATAAAGTGGTTAAAGTTAAAAACTTACTCTTGATAAGAACCTGAAGCGTTGCATTCTCCGGAGGTCCATTTTTAGCGTGGTATGGAATGACTGTTGTCAAATACTGTAAATCATCAAAGTATATAAAGTTGATTATTATGATGTGTATGAGAATGTTTTAGGAGTGGATGTTATAGTGCGATGGCTTTTATATAAGCCACACAGATATGAAGGGACGCGTAAAATAACTCGGTGAAAGCAGGCTTTTCTAATTCAATGATTCTTTTACACATCATTTTTGCAACTCAAGTTCAGGACTTGTATCGACGTACAAGAATTTTTTATGTAATTTCGGAGCGTTAAATGAAAATTGATATGCTCTGTGTGTATTATTCGAAATCTGGAATTAATTTCTGTCTAGACTTTGTTACATTAAACTGTAATTATTTAAGCTTTTTGTTACATCCCGTTAAGTGGTGTTTTATATGAACTTTTATTGCTTATCATGGCTCTAACCCGTAACCTCTAAATGTCTTTTTGCAGCCGTATCTCATGTGTAAACTATACATAACGTAAATATAACCCTTAGTTTGAGCCAATTTAGATGTCTATATGCATTAGTGCAGTACGTGTTACCCGGAATGAGATATGAATGAGAATTGTGTGCTTTCACCGCATCGATATCGTAACTTTTTTTGTCCTGCCTGCTTTGTACAATTCCACGAGTCAAGCGAACAGACAGAAACAGACCACCCGGACCCAAAATTGAATTCGAGGAGAAATACCGGATTTGCTTGCTCAATAGTATTAACCCAGTCTCTGCACAATCATTTTCATCGGGGCTTGTAGAGCATAGTTGTAGCACTATTCACATCTAAATCTAGACAAAAACAGGAAAGAAAACTCCAAGAATCAATTCGTGCTTGAGACTATGCACACAGAAAGTTTTTCCCGAATCCAAACCCTACATATTGTAAGTAAACGTGACTTTTACTCTAATGACCTCTGTGATTGTTTGCAGACAAAATATTCTTCTAGAATGGAACCAGTCCAAACTTTGAGTCTTTCCATATTCCATCGTTTCTTTAATGATATTATCTTTTATTATAATACGACTTGTATTTGAATATTCCTCGGGAATGATTTTAAAAACTGATATTACAAATGTTAACCTCTAAGCATAACCCTGTAGCAGATGATAATATTTAGCATTTAAAAAGTTGGATTCTTTGCAAATGTTGCTGACTGCCTTGAATACGTTATATTACATGAACTCTGCATTGCTTCTTCATGACCTACTTTTACTTTCTCTCCTTGTAAGGCATCATATTGTGCTTGTTTTTTAGAAGCATTTCATCTGCAAAAATGGTGATGCGTTGTACTTTGCGTCAAGCTGATAAATACCTACGTATAATTGGTAAACGTGTGATGATTTCCTTTTCCCTTCACAAGTTTCCTTCATTTCCACCTAAAAGTCAAGAGTATTTGGCTTGTGAAATACAATAAAATGGCAGTGTATGGCTTCATAAATGAGAAAATAACAATGTCCTTCACAATGTGTGGTACTTGATATGAAAGAGATGTTTCCTTCCTCTGCTTTATTACAATTGTAGTCGAATATAAGCTAAATAAATGTGCGTTCGAAAGCATTTCAATGTAATATGGAACTTTCTCTGAGATTCCTTTGGGTGCGCGAGCAAAAGAGAATTTTGCAATTGTGCAGTGTTGATTTTGTACGTGCAAAAAATTTATATTTCTCCTATACAAAAATAGATTTCGCTTTATATGATAACGAAAGGAAGGAAAAAATATGTATAAGTATGATAGATTGTTTAGATTTGCTACAAGGCTTCCACAACGATGAACGAGAAACGAGGTTGTCTTGTAGTATATTCGAGAGAATAACTTGGTTGCTGTTTCACACTTGTGAATTTTATAGCAATTGTGTGAGAGTGAAAAGTAGAATTCTGGGAAGGGATTTGGTTTGGTTCATATAGCATGTCTGTGTAATAGCAGTTTGTTGCAGGGACAGAAAGAATCCTTTGCAGTTTTTTATATTTTTTTACTTACTTTAGATTGTTGGACCCCATTCGGAGCAGCTTTATCTCCGTTTTTGTTCTTCTTCTTGTCGAGGTTCAGTTGTCTTCTCTTTGTCTGAACTAGGAGAAGTTGTGCTATGAAAGAATTCTTTAGCTCCTTCTCGAATTCCAACTCGTCCCTGAGTGCCAACTCTGCAATGAGAACTTCCGAAAGGTCCTTAATTTGCGCCTCAAGCTCCAGCAATACCTCGTTTAACTCTGAAAGTGACAGCTCGTTCAGTTCTGCGTGATAATGCGGTACACACAAAGAGAAACAAATTAATTTTACTGAATATTTCAGCAAGTGAGAGACATGTGTAGATTCATTGAATTATCATATAAAAGCATTTTATGTATGTATTCATACATGGACAGTATATCATAACGTTCATATCATCACCTCTAACATTTTTCGGAATCTAATGCGCTGAGCATTAAATTCTGATTACACAGAAAAAACATTTTATCACGGCATACGACAGGAGATAGTCGATAGTTGATGCGGAGAAAATCATACATCACGAATCCATGTAAAATGCTATCGTGGCGGAGATGATGACATGACATTTATGCTATCCAAAAATTCAACCGAGAGCACAAAATAAATGTGCGATGTTACTGACATGGAAAAATGGGGTAGCTTCTGTCACTGCAAAATTTATGCTGATGGGAGCAGCAATAATGGTATGCGGTACAGGCAGTGGCGAAGAGTGCTCTATGAAGGAGAAAATACTAAGCCTGGAAAACAAGTGGGACAGGAGAATATCAAACAGAAGCGTCTTGAAAACGAGTTTCAGAATTTTGTCGAAAGCCTAGACTTCGATATTCGCAAAAGGTATTTTGGGTTTGACTATAGTGGATCATTATGGTATTTGCATGTTCGTGCGGATGTCCTAATGTGCTCGCTTTTGAGGTATATCACATAAGGTATGAATATGGTTCATAATATTACGTCATTATAGATAAATGGAAGGGTAGAAAAGATCTTAGAGTAAAAGATAAAGAGGAAATTGGTCAATTACTTTCTTGATAGAATGGAGCTGAGCACTTCCCTTTCTCGCATCGTTCTTGACAGTTACACGCTCCTGATTCATCGCAGCAGCATTCGGATGCAGGGGAATCCTGTAAAGAAAAG
>JAHZMU010000979.1:0-16613 GCA_027743725.1 Rambutsinella grinnellia | reverse complement strand
CATACGAGTACGTACTTACACACAACCTGACCGAACCCGGTTAATTTTTACGTATGTATTAAATCAGAGTATAAAAACCAACTAGCAGTACATGAAGAATTTGTCTCTACTCCCTTTTATATGCTTGCTTCAGAAATCTTGTATTCTAATCGGAAAAATCTTCATTGTCCTCTTAAGATATTCCTGTTCTCTCTGTTAAAAATCACTTCAAGTTCGTTCAGAGCTTATCAATGCGATCCTATCGATTAGCAACCCACACATTTATGTTTGATAAGTTCGAGTTATGCTTGTCTTTTATCCTCTTTTTATACAAAGTTAAAATACTTAAGCATGAATTCAAATTCTTGAATAAAACTATGTCAAAGATAAAGTATAATTATGCTAAACTCACTACAAAATAATTGATTTATGTGATTCTAACTATGCGACAAAATAGTCAATAAAGGTTTGTAGTATTGCACCTGTTTCATGTGCTTATTACACATTTCATTCTGCATTGTCTTTGTCACATTTACATTAATGAAATTAAAATATAAAAGAGTATTTGTACAAGCGGTACATAATGAAACAAAGAAAATTGGAACAGGAAAATTCTTGTAAGGTTAACATTAATTTTAATTTAATTAGTGTAAAATTCCACATAATGGCAAAACTATAACCTGACATATCCGACAAGATCAAGCAATGGGAAAGAAAACATATTCCTGCAGAGATACGACAATAATCCAGGGCAGTTCATTATCGTCGAAGACTGTTGATGCCAAATCCACCTGCGCCCTAAAGCTGCTGTCGAATTGTCATAAGTTTGAACTTGGTCTCCGTTCAAATATCGTTGCATAATCCCATTTGAATGAATGGCTTTTACAACTTGAAAAAATTGAACCTAATTGTTTAGAACCAGGTGGACTTGCCATTAACTTTTTTCTTATTTTACTCTCCCATTGTTACATTTGAGTTACAATTTAATGAATTGAGAACGAACAATAAAATGTCATAAAATTTTGGGTGGTACGCATCAATATCAGTATTATTGAAATGGGTCGGGCCAAGTGTACGAGTAATTATTTTGATGCTCCATTCACTCATGGAGTCAAATAACCGGTCCAAGATGCATTTACCCGCTGCATACAAATGTCAGTCCAAAAATTATGCATAAATGTGGACACTCGATTCTAGTACTTTTTTAATTGAATATAATAGTCCTTTCGCATTGTATTAAAAATATACCGGGAGTAAAAGAAAAGAATGGGATGGACTGAAAAGAAAGCAAAAATATATTAATGGGATTTTGCACGTCTTTGTCACACGTATGAAATCGTTGTAGCTTTTTTAATTCACTTTCGCTGACAGCCTAATAAGATACATTTTTGCATTAAGATAGTGGATTTTGAATTGATGAATGGTCATCCGATTTCTTAAACAAACGAAACGTGTTAAGTAGGAAAGTGCACAGAGTAAACTCGTCTTTAACGATAGGGAAGGTTATTGTTTCATCACTTCTCTCGGTGTCCACCAAAGAAGCCACTAACAAGCACTCTGCACTCTTTTTACCTATTCGCATATCTAAAAAGTTTCATTCAGATATTCTATTAATGGGCTCATTATATAAAAATGAGATGTGATAATGAGGTTTGTAAGCATTAAATAGGTAAAACCAACATCTACTGATAAATAATACAATTTCACAAGCTGCAAGGTACCTCCCAGTAGCTCTACTTTAGAAAATGCTTTCGACTCTGAAATGCTGAGTTGGTGGCAAATCTATATGCAATCAAAAGGAAAATATGGGAAGTACAGCGAGATAATAATGTAATCAGCGGAAATCAGTTATCAAATTCCCAACCCTGGCGATGGCATGTTTATTACTAAATTCTGTCATAAATCAGGATTAACAGGTGCCGATGAGGTGGTCGAACTGGAACAGAAAGGGATTGGGAAATTGGGATATAAATTTTATATTTTCAGCATGTCATTACCTTTTTTATGTTAATTCTGTTTAAATTTTAAAATACTCGAATTACCCGTGTTAAAATTCTAGTTAGTTGAATGAACTAAGCGTACATTGATACCTCAAAATTTAAACTAGCTTGGGAATGAACTCGTTCGTTGTCTTTTTAAAAGCATTTCATTTCAGGATTTTTAATAAACCATGAATTTTTAATACAACACCTTTGTTGACGTTTGAGAGCCTGTGCAAACAATTTACTTTTTGTAGAATCAACTTCTGGAAAGGTGACGCCAGCCTGTAGCATCTAACCCAGTCGATACAACAATGAAAAATATCGATTCGAGACAGTCCAGTTAACAACAGCTAACCTGAAAAATTATAGTTAAATCTATCGAAATTCTAGAAAACTATGAAATGTTAATTGGATGGGAATTGAAACCAATTTTACCTTAATCTTTATGTATGCACCGTTATTTTATTTTGCTCTCTTTCCAGGTTACTCCCAAATAGGCTCGTATAAAATTCTGCCTACTCCGCATCAATTTGGCTAATGACATAATATTAGATGCTCTTCAATTCTATTCATGAATCTAAATATGTGAGAACGAGAAGTAATAGGTTTTAGAAACTGTTTTCTGAATCTTTAATAATCTGTTTTATTTTTGTGATGAAATTCATTTGAAAAATACACAATTTCGAGATTAACCAAATAAATTACCAAGCTAGCAAACAGTGCCATTGTACATTTCTTATACACATATTACACTAATTTGGATTTGGATAAGCTGGTAATAGTGTTGCAACAATAAACTCATATTACATAAGGTCGAAGTAATTACAATACACTTGATTTCGCCAACTCGGAAATACAAGTGGTTTTTAAAACTAAATAACAAAATTGATTCATCGACAATCGTCACTTTGACACATACTGACTTAAAAATGACATGTATTAAAGAGCACCAAACCTTTGTAACAGAAAGTATCCCGATATTAACTAAACACAACACGTTTAAACTCTAGGCGGTAGTCAATCTAACTATGGCGAGTTGAAAAAAACATAGGAACTTAATACAAAATTGCATCTCGAATACCATGCAATAATGCACTTATGTAGTTTTGAAAAAATTCAAAATTTGTGTAGGTACAGAGAGCAAATACGAAAGCACGGAAAATTGAGAAATTGATTATCTAAAAATCAGGATTGGAATGATCCATTTTTCCAAACAAAGAGTTAGCCATTTCCTTTACCATGTGAGTATAAAGAAAGTTAGGCATCACCGTGATTGTCAAAGCATTTCCCTGAACTGCTTGAATGATCTTGCCAATTTCCTTGTCTTTAAGACCAATAACATTTTTGCCGTTTACTTCAAGAAGGGCATGATCTGTGAGAAGTTTTACGCATTTAAAATATAACAAAGATTGAAAACTTCTTAAAGTAAATATATAACGCGCTTACCTATCTCTCAGAACAAGATCCACCCCATCACCTTTGTTCACTTTCTTCAATATTCCATGCACCTTATCGACACTCATGCCAGCCATGTCCTGTCCGTTTATTTGAAGAATCTGATCACCAAATCTTAAGCCACCTTGTGCTGCAGGTGTGTTGTCCATAACCAGACAAACAAATACTCCAGTATTCATTGCTCGAACCTAGAATTAAGAATATACCAATAATACTTTTAAACATCACGAGGTTCTCGAGAAATAATCATTCTCTGCACTGATAACAAATGAAAAGAAACGTACCCGAAGTCCCAACTTTCCATCGCCCTTAACCATCGACACCCGTCGCACTCCATGAGTGACCATAGATTTCACGACTGCTGTATTAGAGCCGCTTACAGGCGCAACAACTGCCATTCCAGCAGGATTCCTCTGAACCACTAAAATAGATTTATTTAAAAGTTAAAAAATAACTAAAATCGATTTTTTTACGATGAAACTTTCTCCAGAATTACTTACTTGAATGAGACTGTGGAACAGCAACAGACTGACTTGAATATTCGGGCATATTCAATCGAATCATCTCATCAGTTAGTTCCAATCCCATAAACTCCATCAACGATGGATACGCTTGAGCTCCGGCTCCACCTCGCGCAAGTGTCGGTTGAGGAGCAGAAGGGACTGACACTGAATACTGTGGATGCGTGCCATGCTGAACTTGTGGCTGCATAGCATCCATCTGAGCCTGAAAAACAAAAAATAAATATATAGCTCATTTAAAAAATCAATCATGATAAATACTCATTAACAAGTTGCATCTAACTAAAAATGATTTTATACCTTAATCAGCTCAGTGGTTTTCATGTCTTCAAGACTGGGATAAATCGGCATTTTGCTGGCTGGTTTATATCCTTTGTGTCCTTGAGTAGTGTTGTGGCAATCTCTATTCTCTAGTGACAAAAACAGTTCTGCTTCGCTTTAATAACAAGCACTTCCTGGAAGAAATTAAAAAGATACCAAAATCAGCACACAAATATTACAACCAGTAGAAGTCGATTGAGATTTGTTTGCAATCTGCAAGTTCTGGGCTACAAGAGAAGATCGAATAAAAAGAAATGCACTTGTCTTGGATTGTGTGATTTACCCACATGTAATATTTATCTTTATCCCCAATATCCATCAACTACGTAAAAATTATGAACAAGTATAAATTTCGTAGTCATCATCATGTGCGTACATTATTTACAGTACTGTCAAGTGATATCCAACGTCATATTTCTACCTCACAATGCGCAGCGTTGACAGATTAACTCTCCCAACAAGCAATACTTTGGGCGGATGATTCATAATTCATTGATTTTACTTTTCACATGCAATTTGACGATAAAAACTTATAATGACTTTTTTACGCATGAAGTAATTATCATAGGTTGAACGATTTTTACACAACAAATAGTTCAATTTGTCTATGACATTAATCCAGAAAGAAAAACCATGCAAATTGTCGCATCAAGTATACAAACTACACTGAATCAATTTCAAAAAATTATACAATTTCGACCGGGCTATTGAAGCTGAATTCTCAAATAAAACTTTTTTAAATTGTATCATCAATTTATTTTACTCAACGAATTATACACGCAATTCTAGCCATGTAAGTTACATGATGTAACTAAAACATGAACCATTACCTATATTTAAGTATACGCCTACTATTACTGACGCAGTTTTATATGACACAATTTGGGAACGATAAATTCTCAATTTAAGAACCAGCACACTTTAACTGCTTTTATCCAGTTCACAAAATCTGTTGATGACTGACGAAATATTTTGAAGTTACTCAAGTTCTCAAGTTTTAAGGGTTTTAGACTATATTAAATTTTAACTGATGAACATACCTAACGAACTTGAACCAACAAACTTGAACTTTTAATCAAGTCAAATATAAATGAATAAATCAAGAAAAATGCGCTTGCCCTTTCTCGCACAAAACTCAAAGTAATCAGTAGTCCCGTCGTCAGTTCATTTTTCATGTAAGAAAGTCTGAATGAAGAACAACGATGATGACTCATGCACAAATACACTCGTCTTATAACAACTACTTAAGTCGCAAAGGAAGTGAATGTCTTTTCCGAGAAGTGCAAATAGTAACACCCTACTTTGCCCAGTAACAACAATGGACAAAGCGAAGGCGAAATGCAGGTACCTCCGTCTCGTGAACTTAGCTCAAACAAAAGGAAGATCCTGCTTCCTCCAAAATGCAATACAGTAAAAAGTTTAAACAGTTTAATAAGTAAATTTTAATTTATGGAAATATTATGCATGCAGATGATCAAAACGTATACTAATCATAAATAGGTTACTTTCTCTTTTTATTCCNTACAGGTACCTGTACTCGCTCAAACAAAAGGAAGATCCTGCTTCCTCCGAAATGCAATTTTAGTACAGTTAAAATCCTAAACAATTTAATTTATGGAAATATTATGCATGCAGATGATCAAAACGTATACTAATCATAAATAGGTTACTTTCTCTTTTTATTCCTTGAAGGTAGCTCTGACCCGACTACAAATTTTTAAAAACGTGTGCAATTCCATTGCTACTCCTACTCCATTCACATTACTACGGTTTAAGGTTAGGACTTTACTCATCTAATTGCCAAAATGACACATCAGTCTTGAGTCCTGAATTCTAAACTAACAACTAAAGCAAACGAATCATTTCAATCCTCAATATTTTAGAAGATTTTGGAGCTAAACTAAATTCTAAACTAAAAGCACTTCTACATTCTACACATTCTTTTTCCCCGGAATAATTTAGTAAATAACGGGAATGTCAACAATAATGAGATAATTCCGGATGTTAACTCCCTACCACAACTTCCTCTAGATGAAGCTGAATACAAAAGATAATGAAATAATTTTATGCGCCTGGTGGCAAAATAACCGTTTTAGGTTGGATGCATTTAACGAAAAATTTGTAATTTTATACCCTATCATGTCACTCGCCTAATATAATGTTGGCAGCAAATCGTTTTTCATCGTTATTATTTTGAAAAAAATACAAAAATTACATACATCCGTAGTAAAACTCCTGAAATTATCCTCCTCCAAATAATCCAAATCTTCTTAGTTTAGCTTCTTGTTGATCAACTCAAAACACTTTCACCAACACTGACAACTGATGACTGATTTATTTCAAGACTTTTCTAAAAGTGTTCAGAGAATGAAATGAACCGAGAATGAATCACCATCACCTGATTTATCACACAAAGGGTATGCGATTAGTAACGTTATTCTCAAGCATACAAAAACACTACCAAACTTACACAAATAGTACAAAAGTAGTTTCACTTTCCAGTTTTTCTACTCTATCCAATGCTAATAAGCAAGTGACTAAAAACTCGCAGTCTTTTCTGTTTAGCCCTCAGCTTTTATATGACCAAAAAACCTTGCAGAGAAACAATCACAAGTCTCTCTCACTCGATCCTTCTCACACGAGCTCCAGCAGAGAAAAACAGCTATCGCTCCTGTGTATTTGGTGGGCAACAAAAGACAAAGCAGAGTGACATGAAAAAGATAGGATGAAAATGTTTTTACCAATACCCCTCTGCATTGAGAATGATAACGTCAACGGACAAAGTATTTTTCATACTGGAAAAGGAGCCAAAAAACGCATCAAAAGAGAAGATCTCGATTCAACAAGTTAGGTTGTTGAAATGAGTGAATGCAGTTGGCAGTGAGAGGAAGTGCGCGGTTTCCGTTGTCGGATCACATTTATCTTTAAGTTTTGTGAAGACATCTGATAAATTGGAGAGAATAATAAAGTTTGTTTTGATTAATCATTTAGGTTAGTGTAAATATTCGTGAAGAGGTAATAATGTTGTGTTATTCGATAGATGATAGAGTGATTTGAAATTTTTGATTTGCAGGTGCGGAAAGGTCTTCTAAGGAATAATGCCGTGCACACGTTCTATGCGCAGTAAGCCTGCTGCTGCTGCCAGCCCTAAACCGGAACCCGATATAAGACGCCCAAGTCCATTGAAGACACGAGCCGGAAGGAAGAAGAAGGCAGAATCTGCTCAGGACAGTGATGTCCAGATCATTGAGTCTCCTCCACCCTCGACTACCAAAACTAAAACGAAGACTCGGTCTAAGGCACCAGCTAATCCGCCACCACCTCCATCAGAATCTTCTTCAGCCGCAGCCTCTCCCACTCCAGTGAAAAAGAAGAAAGCAACCCGTTCCAAGAAGAAGAAGACTACAACAAAGAAGGCGAGCAAAACGACGAAGTCAACTTTTTCAGAAGATGTCGAAAGCGAAGGTGTTGTGCAGGAGATCGAAGAGGATTTGGTTAGTAATGATCAACAACTACTACAAGAAAGTCCTCCTCCTCCGGTACCAGTAGCTTCAAGCTCTAAGACAAAAACTAAAGCTAAGAAGGGGCCCCGAGGAACTAAGAAGACGAAACCAAGTGTCAAGTCGGTACCTGAACCGATTCCTGATGATTTATCAACGGCTGATGAAGACGAATTGGAGGCGCAACGACACGTTAAGACTTTGAGTGCACACCAGTTATATAAACAGCATTTCATTCCTTTGAAAACGGCTCTTGATTTAGCAGTTTGCGATGTATTTCCCAAGTTTATGGAAAAGGCAACTGTAAGTATTTTTGATGATTTTTCTTGCCATCTTGGCAATATTTCGTCTTTTTACGTTTCATACTTAATTGCATATTTTTGTCTTGCAGAATGCCGAAGCAATCAAGAAGCAAGAAGATGAATTTCAAGCACTGATGAACGCACCTGAGGTCCTAATGCCACCACCAAGGCCTAGACCGAAAAGAGCCAGGTCACCTGAAGCTACTACAACAAAAATAGCCGTTCCAAACTCTTTCGACTTTGCCGTTGATCATTCCAATACTAATACTCAAGCTCCAGCTAAGAAGAAGATGATCATGGACATACCAGCTATTCCCGAGGAGTCGTCGCAAAGCTCGGTCAATAGCAAGGGAAGTAGTGATGATTCTTCAGTTTCTGATTTGGTATCAAAGGAGGGTCCCAAACAGAACGAAAAGAAGCGGTTGAAAGCTAAAAGGAAACTGGATGATGGTTTACAAGAAAAGGATGATGATGATAAAGAAGAAGAGAAAACAAAAACAACCGAGAAAAAGCAAAGAAAGGGAAAGGCTAAGGACAAGGTAAAAAAGGCGAAGGAGACCGTCGCCGAAGCCGAACCGCAGCAGCGAAAAGTTTCAGAGGCTGAAATGGCAGATATTTTCGAGCACAGCGTTACGGAAATTAATCCCAATGACCTGGAAGAAGCTGGAGCGACAGCGCCTGGACCGGAAGTTTCGAAGGCTGAATCTGCAGTGCCGGTAGCAAAAACGTCTGAAGACAGCAGTGCGAAAAAACTAGATGGCACATTTGTTTATGATACTCCCAAGGATGACAAAAAGATTAAAGAAGTCAAGTTAAATACTACCTATACACCAGAACTCTTTGCCGAAGAAAGTCCTCTAGTTAAAGTAGCAATGAAAGATGCCGCTGAAACGCCAAAGTCGACGAATTTGAACTTGGCTAATCAAACATTTTCAAAAGATGCGAATACTGGCATTGATAATCAGGATCCGACTCCCCAGACTTTAGTTACCAAACCTGGTAATGCGGTAGCGAACAAAACGAATGGAAGTGGCTTTGTATCTTCGCTTGTTAACTTTTTTGATAAAAATAATGGCGAAACGGACATGAAGCCCACCCCTAACAAGAATAATTCGCCAAGTCAAAGCACTTCGCCTGCTTCTGTCCTGGAGAGTACAAATGCCAAGAATATCGGAGAAACTAATTTGAATTCTACATACGTGTTGCCACCTTCCACCAAAGAAGCCAAGAATTCGAATTCTCAATTGAATGTAACGGTGTGCTTGAAGAAAGACAAAATTGCAGATAAGGAAGAGAAACAAGGAACTTCATTATTCTTGCTTCCACCGGGCAACAGTTCTCGCTTGATGAATGATTCAGCGGCTTCCAGAACGTTCGTCAAAGGTCAGTCTCTTCCTCCCTATATCTAGCAAAAGTTTCTGCTGTTCTGTTAGTATAACGGGATCTCTCATAAACGATTTCATATCGTTGATAACAATCTAGCCTGATTCAACTTCCAATTTCTTTATATTTTTCAGAGCCGCCAGGTTTAGCAGTTGTGGAGGAAGAGGATGAAAGTAACCCTCCGCAATTACCAGAAAAGTCTGAGAAAAGCAAACCGATTACGACCAAGGCTAACTTAAAAGATGGAAAGAAAGCAACTTCTACATCTTCGACCTCATCTAATTCATCAGTGAAGTCAGCTAGCAGTCAGCCATCTTTAGTGGGAAGCTCGAAAAAGACTGGACTGGCCACAAGCAAATCCTCTGGTTATGGGTCAACGGGGAAAATACACGAGGTTTATAAATCTAAACCTTTGGAAGAAGCCGAGAAACGTCGACAAGAGCTTTACAAGCAAAGAACTGAAAACCAGAAAAAGTAAGGAAACAAACAATTTGATGAATTATCACAAATGACACACATGTAACTTTCACTTAATAACGATATTTTATTTCTCTTGATTTATTATGAAGGAAAATGGACGAGTGGAAAAAGAAAACAGAAAAGATTAAACTGAAAGAAGAAGAGAAGAAGGAAAAGCAAAAGGTCGTCCAGCCACCTAGTTCTAGTTCCGGTATTGTTCTTAAGAAACCAGCTCCTATTCTTGCTCTAGGTGCGGCTACTGCCGGACCTGCTGGATTCGTAAAACCTAAGTTTAACTTCGGTCCATCAGTATCAAAAGGCCCAGGATCTAGTTTCTTACCGGTGAGTGTTCACTATTTGCATTTTATTAATGCAATCCTTAATTAAGAATATCTAAGCATAACTATCTTTTATTCTGACAGCCACTTTCTAAGCAGCCGTACCATAGCAAGCCACTTCCACCACCGCCTGAGGACTTGGACGATTCCTTCAAAACTGCTGGAGCTAATAGCTTTTTGGATTCAACAACTGATGGTCACTTGAGTAGCTACGACATCACGGTATATGAAGACTTGGATGAAGATCTGAAGCACAGAGAAAACAAAACGGTTCCGAAGTGGGCATCTGATAGTAAGCAATTAGCATTTAACTTTTGTCTTAATTGATTAAGAGAAAGTATCAGATGTAAATTTTTCTTTTCTTTTAAATTGCAGAAGAAGCGTTGAAGGTCGCATTGTTTTCCATGGTCTTGCTCCCTGATTATCAGTACAGAATACAAAATGGATTTCCAAAACCCGACAGATCTTACAAGCTATTTCCTCCAAGGCTTCACTAGTTCCAATAATGGAAATCGATCGAATTAAGTATGTTTCGTACGCAAAATAGTTCTACTAGTTGTAAATTTATGTGGGAGGATGAGGATTGTTGTTAAAATGATGTGGAATTTATTACTGCTTGTATGGGGGTTTGGGGGAAGAATGTTTTGTGTAATTTTAGTATATTCAATTTCCATTTTCTGCTGCTAACGTGCCACTGTACTGTAACTATTATTAATTTAAATACTTTTATTTGACTACTCAGAGATTTAATGAACAATGTATCAAATTGGGAAACTGATTTTAATTAATTGAAGTGAAGAATTGTAAGTGTATTTGTACACAGTCAGGTAAAAGGAGTTAAACATGACTTTAATACGCAAAGTTTTACAAGTTAAATAAAATTTCATTCATTTGCCAAAAAGGGATTCAGAATGACTCTTTTCAGTGCTTTTCATTCGCTTAACTCTGCTAAATTTTAATCAACATTTTAAAGCTGGTATGATAAGGTAATCCCAATTATTAGTTTGCATTAATGATTAATGGCTTGGATGCAAGAATATAAATAGCTATTGCATAAAATGGCAATTAGTTTTTGGAAACAAATAAAATTATTGCGATCTGACTCGTCCGACAACTTTTTTCCTAATAAACGTGTTTCCATAATTTATCAAGAATTGCATAAACAAGCAAAGAACAAACATTTCAATTCAATATGAAATTACCATTTGATTTCTTTAAGGTTGCATTAAAATGCATTAAGTCATGAAGTATATTACACGTGCTTATTTAAGTTATTTGAAGGTAAATCAAAGTATCGCGGACCGTGTGAAAAATTACTAAATCAAAAGTAAATGCTTTATGACTTGTGACACGTGATTATGCGCGGAGTCGTCTTCTTGTAAAATCATTTTGTTCTTTTAAATGGATGACAAACTGATTATAATCTTTGCTCCGTTTTTCTTTAATAATCATCGACTTTTTCACTCAATTATTTTTATTCATTCATTACATATTGCATATTTATTGTTGTTTCAACCTTCCTCTCTGTAAACTTCAGACGTTGCGATAGATTAGGTATCTCATTGCCGCAGTAGATACCATTGCGTGATATGAAGATGACCCCTCTCCTCCTCCTCTGCTCTACTTTTCCCGTTTGATGCAAGTGAGAAATTTGCTGATCGAAGACTTTGATAATTTTTTTTTGCAATTTGATGCAATTTTACATCCAATTTATTTATTAGTTTTGCCACAATAATGAGAATTAATGAACTATGATGGGTTAATCTGTTACACTCAAAAAGTGTGAACTATGTAGTAGCAGAGTAGCATCTCTCATAACTTTTAGAATAGCTCTTAGGTATTTGCTTATTGCGTAAGCCCGCGCATATTGCGATTATTCCAATTTGTAATGCAATTGTTATGGATTATGTGAATTTTTGTAGTAAGACTTCCGCTTGTTTGGATTTTCAAGAGTATAAAAAATGCAAGTCAGGTACAATCGTGCATGACATATCTTTACACAATCCGTGGCACCAAGAAGAATGCTTGAAAGCCACGTATTTGCTGCTGTCAAGTCAAGTTTTGGGATAATCTGTGAAAGCTTGATGATATGATGGCTTGTAAATGAAGTGAAATGAGGCTACGGGCAAATGTCAATGGGAATTTATCTAAGAGACTCTTACTAAGAGTTGATGAAATCTTATAGTCCACGTTCTTTACTTGGTTTGTTAGAAAAAGGCTAATTATTTATCATGGTTTCTTAATGGTAGCACGAATCTATACCGATACCAAAAGTCAAGTGTAGGCTGGCATGTGACATGAAACGCAAAAAGTTTGATGAGTGGATGATGGTATGCAATAAGCAAAATGACTTTGAAATAGGTTCTGATCCAATTATAAGGATTTTTATGCTTCCGCAATAATGGATTTTATCATTCTAAATAAAAATTATGCGCTATATAAAGTCATTAATGACCATTTAGAGCAAACTTGTGACCCTAAATACTTCGCACTCGTCTATCACAAATACAGAATAACACGATCGACGAAAATTTTCAATACATTTAGAATTTTTTTCATAGAATGAGAACTCTACGTTTTAATAGCTTTTGAGAGGTCATTTTTCGACATTGCTTCATAACATTGCCTTCCGACATGAGTAAATAATGAGTGATCAATGCAATGTGAATTTTTTACAAAAATGTTATCGATTTGCAAGTATTTATGTTCCATGAAAATTCAATTAGTGCTTGGTCCTCTTTGTTAATAGAGATTAAAATCTGTTGCACAATGACTTCAAAATTCCTTGAAGAGGTGCAATGAGCTATGAATACTTAATCTGGTGTTGTTATTCCTAATAAACAACACTGGGAGGAGTCCATTAGCACATAATTACCATCCAATAACGAAATTGCCATGAATACTTAATCTGGTGTTGTTATTCCTAATAAACAACACTGGGAGGAGTCCATTAGCACATAATTACCATCCAATAACGAAATATCTACATCGACAAGACAGGTGAAAAGTGTTTCTCCGCCCAACCTGTCAAATATTAAAACATTTAATGCTGAACACCTCCACAATAATCAGCGATTATAAAGTTTTATAATGCGTTTATGTAATTCTTGCAAGATAATGCAGATAAAAGCAATCCAAATTCACATTTCAACGAAATCAGGATGAACAAACACGATCTGAAATTTGAGTTAGCGTGGCACACTACTGTCATCTTTAGCGATGATTAGTGGCTCTCTTGATAAAATTAGAATTTTACTCTGGGCTAATTAAACAAGTTAGCATTATTGATGGACGGTCAAGCCCCTTTTCAACACGTTGCATTTTAAATGATATAATTTCAATATTTGCATTAAACAGAAAGCGGATGAAATGTCAAATGCAAAATTAAGATCATCAGATTTCAAAACTGAAGTATTTTGTATTCGTTTTCCACTCCATCTAATCAAGATCATAAAACTTATGAGGTCCAATTCTGTTCGAAAGCGTGTACCTGTGTGCGATCAGTACGTACGCTTATTAAGTTGCATAAAGCGATCCACGTGTCATATCTCCGAGTTATATATTTCCTAGCCATGTCCATTTTTAGCTACCCGAATCGTATTGATCGCCTATTAATTGGATTTTATGAGATTTTTTTCAGCAAATATAATTTATTATTGCTACAAAATCATATTACTTAAGAAGAGAAATGAAAACAACAGATTTTGTTCCAATTAAATCTTACACAATTCATTTGCCCTTTAATTATATGTTTTGGTTGTAATCAAAAATGCATTAAAATTATAATTTGAAATATAAAAATATTTGTTTATACCTACCTATAAGAATATCTTTAAATTGTAATATTCTTATCGAAAATTCGTAGTCAAGATTCATTAGCAAATTGATCTACATGTCTTTTTGTGTTGGCCAATAAGCTTTCCACGTGTACGGCAATCCTACCATTTGCCATTTCAATACAAATAGGTAATTTTAAAGCTATCCTCAATCGAGAAAGTGCGTTTTAAAAGCAGCATTCAACCCAATGCAAACGTTGTCATTTATGTTTTAATCAGATTTTATAAATCAATCAATTATACCTACGCAATGCGATAATGCGAGTTTCTATCGACAATCTCCATCTCCGAATTTTGTTCTTGAAATTGTGGTTTTGGCTTTGGCAAATACTTTAGCGTCCAATTCGAACTCATGAAATTAATTGCATTAACGAAATAATAAAATCTAGAAGTCCTAGCCAAATTGAAAATCTGCAAAGACAAGAGAGCAACTTCCTAACTATAATTATCGTTGAGACACGAGAACTAAAATGCTATTTTCCCTTGCCATGTACGCTGAATTGCAGATTCTGATTATGTACAATGCACCCATCTAGTTTATTGTCAGTAGACGCGCCCCGTCTAAATCATAATTGCTCTTTTCATATTTCATCACGTGACTTTATGTCATAAACAGTTAAACTTAAACTTTTAAACTGTCTGGTCTATGAAACCGTGTCTTCGTGCAAAGAAGGAATTGTTCAAACCACAATATTAATAAAATGCACGTTATTCTCTGAAATAAAGTAAATCTTATTCAGGGGACTTTGCATTAAGAACATTTCTGCCATTTAGTAAAGCGGATCTTTGGACACTTTTATATCAGATAGCAAAAGCAATGGAGAAGTTCTTACACTTAGTTCAAAATGAAGCAGAAACAATTTGTTTATTCAATCGAAATGTAAACAAATATGAAAGCAGTGCATTTATGGAATCTTAAACTTTTTATTCTTTGGCCCCACTTTGTTTTGTTCAGCAATATTGTCACGTGCATACATTTGGCTAGATTGATTGATTGATTCCGTCTATAATTTAAAATTATTCAGGTCTCTATTTTGACAGTTATTAGAAGACATCTTATAAGTAAATTAATGTGAAATCATAAAATCAATTTTTTGAAGGAAGAAGCTTACAATCTATGCAATTGCTCATTTATCAAGTGACTTCAAAACGCTTAAGCAAACGCTTATTAAGAATAAACAGGCATTAAAGAATAAGTACGGCATATTTAGTTTTGAATACAAATAAATTACGAAAACATAATTGGAAGGGAAAATTGGTTGCAAAAAATACACATTGTCTCTCTCTATACATTATTGAGCTAATTTGTAACAATTTATTATGATCCAATAATGACGAGTTTTCGAAACATTTTCGACAGTTACAATTATTCCATTTTATGAAGTACTTTTAGATTATTTACATAGTTGATTCCATCACACTTTTAAAATTCAAACTGCTTGAGTTACATAAATACGTAGCCTACTTCAATGACAGTTTCTGTCAAACTGATTATTATTATGGTTAACTTTGTTGCATACACAGCGTTAATGATGATTATTAAAGAGAGAAATAAGAAGTTCTATGAAAAGCTCTACGTAGTAAGGCAGCGGAAGTTGTCAATATGTATAGTTTTCATTAAATGCATTAGTTATGATGTGGTTTGTGTGGGGTAGTGATCTATCTAATCAACTTTGAGCACGAAAAGTGCATTTTTCACTGTAACTTGATGGCATTAAGAGCTGCATTATTCGTACGTGATGTAACAATTAATCGCGTTATATCCTTCTGGTGGCCCATGTAACAGCAATCATTGGTGCAGTTTTTTGGTGGTCTCGTTTTGGATTCACGATTCGTGTGTAGAGATCATCAGACTCCGGTTTTTTGCTGAGAAAAAGTTGATATCCTGACCCATGAATTTGAGCTATTTTTGCTTCCGTACTAGTGAAGTATGAAATGAAAAGTGTTGAGGAGAGCTGTGCACTTCCTCCAGTTAATAAAATGCTAATTAATTTCCCCAATGCTAATTAATTATGCGGATTTATTCGGGAATTTATCTGATGTTGACAGAACCCATCCAGCAAATGTTCATCATCAAAAGTACAAAAGATTTCATTTCATTCCTGGGGGCAGGAAGTTGCAAAAGCCATGTAATACTAGAGGTGTAAAGATAACCAGTTCGACCGGGAGCACAATGTTCTCATCCTTTAATTAAGATGCATTTTGCAAAAGGATAGTATGGACTTTTCTTATCTTTCCATTTGTCGCAATTAAAGTCGTGATTAACTCTAAAAGTAGACCATGATATTCTCACCACGATTTGCATGTTCAATGCTAAATCAGTAATCTTTCATAAATAGTCTGACCATTATAATGTAATAAATCCATTATTATCATATTGATATTTTTATCGGGTAGTTTAGGAAAAGGTCTAAAAGAAATTCTCATTTCAAAATTATTTTACTTTCTGGGATTCTCAACAAGCACGTGTGATTGATGTGCTAAATTACATGTATTGTATTTTATGACAAGACTTTGACACTGTCTCCCATTGTAAT
>JAHZMU010000978.1:0-19071 GCA_027743725.1 Rambutsinella grinnellia | reverse complement strand
CACTATCGCGTCTCTGGATGATGAGCTGCTAAAAGCAACTTTTACTAGAGCACGAGCTAGCGGAAGTGCTCCATTACTCCGTATAAAATGACAAGATTAACTATCGAGAGAAAGGGAGGACTAGAATGGGTCAATAAAAGGCTTTGGCTTTGCATATCAAACCATATCAATATAGAGTTCCATTGGGTCCTTGACTTTCAATTAGACTCTAAAAATAGAATGGATAGCGATTCTGATCTCCACAGGAGATCTATATTTGTAATGGATACTTTTACAGCTTGTTTGTGAGGAGCGGCATGTGGCTTGTAGGTGAAGCATCAGGATGCTGATGGCATCCCTCTCGACTCAGAAATATGGGAGCCCTTCTGTCCCTTATTAACAAGTTTTACGTTGACCTATCGACAAGATAGAGCAAGCTGTAGGAGGAAAATGTTTCATAGTTCATTTCGTTTCTAAAAATAGGAGCACTTTTCCATCCCTTTAGTCAATTTCTTTGTAAGAACATCTTTGACTTTGGGCACAAGGCATGTGTTCCCCCGAAAAAAAAAATGACATGAACCATCTCACTGTCCATCTGTATGTCCGTCTCGGTTTACAGATGTTAAGGGCCAAAAATATGTTTTTATGACACAGAAATTGGTTGGCTTTGTGGCTTCCTTGTAGTTTTAGTGACTAATTAGTTTGATGATGACCTGTCTTTCTTAACTTCCGGGAGTCAAATGACAAAATGCTTTTATTCTAAAAATTGTTACAGGTTATGAAAAGCTCAATTTCTAATTAAAATCATGAGAACGACAACGGTCTGGGTGGAGAAGGTGAGCTACCCGGATAACGGTGAAAATTGGTAAGTGTTTTGTTTCTTATGAAATTGCTCTAATTTCTTTTTTTATTTCAGTTGGCTTCAATTGTAATTGTAAATTACATAATTTGTGTGAACTCTTTTTTACAGCGTATATGACGCATGCTTCTCTCCGGATGGGAGCCAACTAGTAGCTGCCGTGGGGCAGCGTCTCCTCGTCATAAATGTGGCTGAGGGAGCAATCATTCAGACACTTAAAGGTTATAATTATCCCATTATTGTCGAGGGCATCCAGCAATTATTGTCACGATAAGGGAAATGATATGATTGTGTAGAATTAAATCATAAAACATTTATATTTTCGTAGGACACAAAAGCAGTGTTTATTGTGTGAGCTATGCATACGATGGGAAACGGTTTGCAAGTGGAGGGGCGGATAAGAATGTGATCATTTGGAGTGATACGTTGCAAGGCACATTAAAATATGTGTAAGCTTAAATGAAAACGAATTCTTTTCCCGTAATCAAATAATGAAATGTAAACTGTAATGCTTAGGCACGGAGAGTCAATCCAGTGTCTCGCCTTTAACCCCACAAACACTTTATTGGCCAGTTGCGCTGTGAATGACTTTGGAATTTGGTCTCCCGATAAGAAAAGTGTTGACAAGACAAAAGTACCTGCTAAAATTAATGCTTGTTGTTGGACAAACGATGGAACCTTTCTAGCTCTTGGGTTGGGGAATGGAGTTGTAACGATTAGAAAAAAGGTGTGATGATCTAATCAAGTTTTATAAAAGTTTAAAGGGTTTAGAAATGATATTCATATTTTTATTAAATTGTAGAATGGATCCGAACAATGTCGCATAGAGCGTCCAGGTGGTTCTCTCTCTCCCGTTTGGGGTGTGGCATGGGGCAAAGCGCCCGAAGATGGACAGGAAATGCTCTGCGTTGTGGATTGGGGTCAAACACTTTCCTTCTACAGTTTAGCAGGAAAGCCAGTGATGAAAGAAAGACCACTTGGTTTCGATCCCCTCCGTGTCGTTTACGCTCATACCCATCGCGACTGTGAATATATAATTGTAACAGGATCAAATAAGTCGTGTGCAATTTTCACCCAAGAAGGAGTAAAGGTGACTCAAGTAGCTGAGCAAGAGTCTTGGGTATGGGCTTGTGCTATGCGCCCCAACTCACACAGCATGGTAAAATCTCATCACAAATCCATTCATTTCCATACAAATACCTTTATGATACGAGATGGATCTAACTTTTCAAATAAAAAACGTCATCATCCTCGAAAAATCCACACTGATTATCATATGAAATGGTTCTCTCTTCCAGATCGTGGGAACTCAAGGAGGCGTCCTTACCTACTATGATGTGCAGCTCTTAGTAGTTCACGCTTTGTACAAGAGCCTCTATGCATATAGGTAAAAAGAATCTACGGCATAGAATGAGCCCGTTCTTGATGAGATGAATTAATTAAAGACATGAATTATTTATGCAAAAAAATATATATTTTTCTCTTAGGATGAACATGACGGATGTAATGGTTCAAAATCTACTCAAGGACGTTCGTGTCCGGATCAAATGTAGAGATGTCGTTAAGAAGCTTGCAATCTTCAAGGATTCTTTAGCTGTAAAGATAAATTCTCAATCAATATACATTCTCTCGTTCCCCTTTTATATAGTTTAAATGAGATTTTCCTTTCGCCCCAGATTCAATTTGCCGATCGTGTCCTAATCTACCAACGCGACTCAAAATCAGAAGAGTTCAAATACCATTTACGGGACAAAATCAATCAATCCTTCGAATGCAGCCTTCTTGTCATGTGCACCGAAAACTTAATCCTTTGCCAAGAGAAAAAGCTGCAGTGTTACAGCTTCAATGGAATGCGGCAAAAGGAGTGGCTCCTCGACTCCCACATAAGATATATCCGTTCGGTTGGTGGAATGAGGGGGAAAGAGGTTCTCGTCGCGGGCCTGAAGAATGGCCAAGTTGTAAAAATCTTTTTGGATAATCCCTTCCCCGTCGATGTTGTAAAAGTACCGCAAAGCGTTCGCTGTGTCGATCTAAATTTACTACATTCTAAAATAGCTGTTGTTGACGAGAGCTCAACCCTATTCGTTTATGATTTGATAAGCAAAGACCTATTATTCCAGGAGCCTAGTGCTGTAAGCGTCTTTTGGAATGCTTATTACGATGACCTTCTCAGCTATTCGGGCTTTGGCGTTTTGAACATAAAGGCTAGCACTTTCCCCATTTATCAGCAGAAAATGGCTGGCTTTGTTGTGGGCTTCTGTGGCCATAAAATCTTTTCAATGCAAAACTCTTCTGTGGTGACCCTGGAAGTCCCATTGAGCGCTCCCATGTACCAATACATCCAACATAAGCAGTTTAATGAAGCATACAAAGTGGCATCACTCGGCGTCCCCAACAATGACTGGAAATCTTTAGCAAATTCGGCGTTGGAAGGAATGGATTTCATGATTGCTCGGAAAGCTTTTAGCAAAATAAAGAGCTTATCTTTCCTCCGTCTTATCGAACAATATCAGGATAAGGTTCATGACCTAAAAGGGCAAAAAAGCTTTTTAGCAGAGGTTTACGCATACCAAGGACGGTTTAACGAAGCTGCAAGGCTCTTCAAGGAGAATGGTGAAGAGGATAAAGCAGTATCAATGTATGCGGACCTAAGAATGTTTGACCTCGCCCAAGAATATCTCACCGAAGGGGAGAGTAACAATCGTAGCAATCTACTCAAGAGAAAGGCGGAATGGGCAGTGAAAATTAATGAGCCGAGGGCGGCCGCAGAGATGTACCTCGTCGCCGGAGAGAAAGAGAAGGCGATCGAGATTATGGGAGAGAATGGCTGGACTGACATGTAAGATGGGACGGATATTATCTGACTTTATCGTTTCTCGTATCCGATAAACAAAGGCATAATCTTGCTAAGCATATGGCTTGAACTTGATGACAGTCATTTATCTGAATAGGTTACTGGAAGTGGGTCGGAAGCTGGACAGGAATGACACAAATGCGTTATCTAAATGTGCTGAGTATTTGGTCAAGTTGGGAGAGGTTAGAGCAAAGTATTTGAGAAGATTTCTCTCTTTTTTTATCACGGATTTTCTCACACTACCCCGTTTACTCTTTACAGGCAAGCTCCGCAGCAGAAATGTACAGGAGAGTGGGTCTCGTCGATAAAGTCTTGGATTTATACATTTTAGCGAGAAACTGGCAAGAAGTTTTTGTTATAGTGGAGAGGCATCCAGAGCTCAAGAAACAAGCTTATTTACCCTATGCCCATAGCCTTATAGAGAATGATCGGTTTGCAGAGTCGCAAAAAGGTAAAAAAAGTACACATGAAACATGGTATTATGCAAGAACGCCTTTCAACACACTAACACAAAATAAATAATAGGGGAGTTGTACAAGTAGGTTCATTTAAGAGTAATGATTAGCCAAAACCCTATAATTATTAACGGATCTAAGTGAAATATTTCTGTAAATGGATCTATATATAAACGTTTCTTAAATGAACGACCTTGTCCTAACCACAGTAATTGTTTTATGGAGAGATCGCCTGCGTTTCTCATTTTCTTTTCTAGGAGAGAGAAACTAAACGGAAACTAGAATTTCCCACTAATTATATGAATATTTATGCGTCAACTTTCTCTTCTCTGCTTTATAGCATTTCACGAAGCGGGTTGTCCAGAAGAGGCATTTAAGGTTCTGGAACAGCTCATCAAGAACGCGCTATTCGAGACGAGGTTTCATGACGCCGGCTACTACCATTGGGTTTTGAGCATTCAATATCTGGACTTGGCTAGGACTCGGTTAGTCCATCAGTAATTAGAATGATGTCAAGCTAATCTGGTTATCCTAACCATTTCATTCAATTAGAATGGATGACTCTGACATCCTGGAGGAAATGGTTGAAAACTTTTACGTTCACCAGAAGAAGGCTGCGATGTACTATGCATTCAACTCAGTTTATAGGTATACGGACCAGCCTTTCACGCCTTTCATGCCTGATGCCCTGTTCAACATCTCCAAGTTCCTGATGCATGAGCTAATGGCAGAGACGGATCTGCCCATCTCAAAATTGTAAGTGGGGAGGGGAAGTGAAGCGTGTCATTTGAATATTTATGAGGTTGACATTTGATGAAAAGATTAATTATCGTAATTATCATGCGATTGGGTGATTTGATATTTCTTAGTCATGTCCTATACACCGTGGCTAAGCAGGCGAGGACTCTGAAGGTAATAAGAAAAAGGAGAAAGGAATGAAAGAGAAAGAGCATTTCTTGCTTTTCCCATGAAATTATTGTATGAATGATGAGCATTTTTTTCTAGGCATATAAATTGGCACGGAGCGTACTGGAACGACTGAAAGGGCTAATGGTCTCCGAACCATTGAGGGATGGACTTGGCCTTCTTACGTTGGTATCTCGAGGTGACAAGTTCCATGACAGTGAAGACCTCCTCCCCATGTGCTACCGGTGCTCAACTACAAACCCTTTATTGAACCCCAGGGGAAATCATTGCATCAACTGTTTCCACCCGTTTGTCTTTTCATTCGTCTCTTTTGGCAAGTTGTCAACAAGCCAATTACACACTTTTATCTTGTGAATGCACCTCATTTACATTTAAGTCCAAAACTTTTTTCAAAGTACATCATATAAATGCAGATGCAATTTTTGTAAAACAAGCAATTCCATTTCACCAAAAGCTTTTTGGCTAGAAAAGTGCAATTTTTTATATTGAGCTTTATTCCATCCCATATCTTTTGATAAAAAGTAATCACATCAGCGTTTTTTTCTTCTCCACAGAAATTTTGCCAGTAGTTGAATTCCAACCGGAAGAAGGCATCTCGGATGAAGAGGCAGTCGGCCTAATCGGTGCCAACAAGCAGATCCACCAACCCAGTAGTAGTCGCCATAAACGTACCTTATCCTCTGCAGGCAGCCACGCCAATGGTGGGAATAGGTACCGCTCCGCTGCGCAAAGATGGAGGGAGGACGTGACTGGAGAAGGGGTCCAGGTTTTACAATTTGATGATGATGCTAACGATGACGACTTTGACGAAACTTCACATCCACTTCATCATCACAGGGAGGAGGATGGTGTCTCCAGCCCTAATGATCCTTTCACATTTAAACCAACTGGAGTGAATGAGTACGTCCCAGTCGTTTTGGACAGGGCCTATATGAGAACATTAGAGCCGACGGAGACAATTGTTTGCAAGTGGCCACCTCCACTACGCTATAAATTTTATAGGAATCTCATTCCCGAAATGAATATCTCGCAATGCCAAACATGTTTCCAGGTAGGTCATACACATTCTATATAACATCTTAAATAGCGCAAACACCATATATAATGGGATCGGATATGGCATGTTTATAACATTTCAAGCTCTCTCCCTCTCCCATATCATTACTTTCCGACTTTCCATTTCCCATAATCTCCACTTCACAATAAAAAATGGTAATAATGACGGGGAACATGAAGTGGGCTGACACTCGATCCAATACGATTAGGGAGAAACAATGGTAAATGTTATTATTATGAGTTTTTCCTCCTCTTTGTTCTCCTTTTTAGCTGTTCCACGCGGATGACTTTGTACTCCAAGTACTGCAGAAAGGCCACTGCCCATTTTGTCGCTCGCCGGATGCCATGGGTAAGAAAACTGAGCAGGGGGAGAATAAAGATGACGTTCACGCCTGAAACGAGCCAACCAAAAACCTTCACAGACACCTCCAATATACGACGATGTGAACCGTTTACGAAAATATATTAATTTTTATCTGTGAATAAAGTTATTTAAATGTTGCAGTATTCCTTCAAAGTGAATAATAAGTTAGAGAATATCATGGGACACGAACTACATTTTATGCATCTTTTTTCGCATACAAAATTATACCGCTTGTTTTTTCTCTCAAAGTCATGCCTGCCATTTCCTGCTCTTCTCACGTAGCCAAATCGCTCCCCATTTTTTATATTCTGGAGACAATAGCGAAAAGTTTTACATTTTCGCAAGAAATAACATCCAACTTTTTGTCCTTGTCCCGTCCTTCTTCTTCCAAGAAAATCTCAAATCATTATTATTAGTCATTTAGCTCATCATTCCCAAAAGTTATCTAAAAGTTAATCCATTTTACTTCGATAATCATATTTGCCTTCATGAGAAATGAATGGATGATGACCGCACATGAAACTCGAGACTCCTCCACCTCTCACCCAATGCATTCCATAAAATGATGACTATTTATGAGCATGTTACATAAACCCTTTCATACACAGCTTTTAGCTGATTAGAAAGAAACGGACAAAAACTTTTTTTTTATATTTTTTCAGCCTTTCTCTTTCCCATCTTCGTCAGATTTATGACTCCATTTCCTCTCTCTCATACTGACAAAAAAGATGTCTATGAATCCAAATTACAACTGGTAATAGCAAAAAGCTTTCTTTCTCTCTGCGAGTGGCACGTAAAGACAAAGAGACTCGTGAGCTCTTTTTCTGGGTGAATTGAAAATGATCTAAATACGCATTGCAGAGAGGATTCAATGATCACTTCTCTCACATGACCATAAAGTGCAAGAACCATCCTATTCTCTTCGACTTCCTGTTTTTATGTTTGCTGACAGCACGTGAACCATGCGGTGTAATAGAATTTGGAAGGGATAAAGTATGAATGGGAAAGCCAAATGGTAATGATAAATGCAAAATGAGAACGAAATCAAATATCTTTAATTGAATTGGTGTTTTTGCTCTTCGGAAATTTTGGTGGCCCTTAAAAGGGCCGTTTGGTTTCACAAAATTCGATCCTTAATTCCTCTCCGACTCACCACGCTCCATCCTTCTCCTCACCTCTTCAATCCCTCGATGAATAGACATCGTCTTCGGAATCTTGGCTGGGGCCTTCTTCTTTGACGGTTGAGAACTTTGGGAACGCTGCGAACCCTTCGAAGTCGCTGGAACAGGGGTAGAGTCCCTCGATGTCATTCCACTGTCGGCTTCTTCAACCACACCCTTCTTCGCTCCTTTCTTTGCCGGCGCCATCTTCACTTGTCCGTTGACCACTTGGAAAAATCACTTTGTAATTATCTTCTCGATCTCCAAACCACGAATGAAGTCAAATCACAAATCCTCCCTTTATATACCCCGACGATGAGTTGGATGTTGAGTTGAAATTTTTTTCCAAAAAAACGCTTTAAAAAAATGCTTTTATTCCATCCAACCAATAGCAAACGAGCGTGCTTTTAGTTTTTTTTTCGAGAAAGATCGAGTTCGAATTTGAGCATTATCATTTGCATAATGAAGATAACGAAGTGGGAAACTCAATACATGACTAATTACGTATGCAGGAAAGCTTGAATTCGAGTTGGCGACAGTGATCGTTTTTCATTCTTTTGCCAGACAAGATAAGAATCAATGCATTTTACATTTTACATGCATGTGATAGTTTGACAAAAAATGAGCTGATATCTTTTGGGAAACGTCAAACCCATTCGATAATTGAATGCGAGGGAAAATCTCAACTCGACGGGAGGTTATAAAAGGGAGAGAAGATTTGAGGATCGAGTGCATTTACAATTTATGAATTGGTGATCGACGCGATTTTTACTTCAATCTCAATTTAAATCGAACATAGATGAAGATGGCGAGGACGAAGAAGATGCTAAGGCTGCAGCGGCAGAATGAAGGTACAGCGGACGCTGACAATAAAGCGACAACTGTTCAGGTTCCGGGGCATTCGCAAGGTGCGAGTAAGGCTCCACAAACATCGTCTAAGAAGGGTGTAGCTGAAGTTGACAGTGGGCTTGAAGCGACATCAAAGGACACGACACCTGTTCCAGCGACTTCGAAGAGTTCCCAAAATTCTCAACCATCAAAGGCAAAACCATCAAAGAAGGCACCAGCCAAGATCCCGAAGACAATGGGAAACGAGGCTGCGAAGAAGAGGAGGCGACGAAAGAAGTCGAAGAAGAGGGGGCAGTTTCCCTACTTCATCTATAAAGTGTTGAAGGAAGTCCACCCGCAACTTGGGATTTCATCGAAGGGGATGGCTACGATGGAGTCCTTCGTAATCGACATGTTCGAGCGGATTGCTGGTGAGGCGTCAAGACTCGTGAAGCAAGGGAAGACTAAGACGTTTACTTCCTTCGACGTTCAAACAGCTGTTAGGCTTCACCTTCCGGGGGAACTGTCGAAGCATGCGGTCTCAGAGGGAACGAAAGCTGTCGCCAAGTACTTGCTCTCTAGAAGTGCAGCGGAGTGAGTTGTAGGTGGAAAGTTACAGAATTTGCATAACCAAACGGCCCTTTTAAGGGCCACAAAATTTTCCGAAGAGCAAAAATACTTAAATTCTAATTAAAGATATGATTTGATTTCCGGTCTATTTATTTCGCATATTAAACGCATACACATGCTTCCGCTTGTTTAATTCCCGAGGTTCATTACCAAATTGGGTAGGCTATCCATCTCGAGACTGACGTCTGGAACACCTCAGGTGATACATGTAACTAATACCGCAGGAACACGAATGGCATACCACAAGGCGCAAACGACTTCAGGAATCAGCACTTTTCTCATCACTCCAAACTTCCAACATGCGAGCATATAGTTCAGTGGGAGAAAGCTCCCCTACCAAGAAAAAAGTCCCACCTTTTCCTTTAATCGGTCAAAGCTATAAAAAACGTTCAAATGTACTCCTCCACTCGAGTCTTATTAGTCTCTGGAATGGGAGAGTGGAGAGAGCGAGAAAAGCTCTATCAACAATTCCCATCCATCAAGTGAATGGGAAATTATGTGTTTGCTAGAAAATAGTCCATCCTACTCGTTTATTCCTCCATTTCCACCTTGCTGGATAGATCATAGATCCCTATTACCTCCTTTTTTCTCCTTTGCAGGTAAAAAGGGGAAATAATCGCACCTTTTTTTCTGCACGAAATATCCGCACAAAAATTTTTTGACGAGGAGGGAGAGAGAGAGCCCAGACCCACATGCAATTTACTAAGAAGGGAGAGAATGCCAAAAACACTCCAAGACGGTTAAAGGAAGGAACAGGTTAAGACGTTGAAGGTGTTGTTGTTCCCTTTTAACTTCCTCTCCTATTCTCCATCCTGAGAGTGAAACATGCAAGTCGGAAAGTTCATCTGTTATTTTTTCCCATAGAATATTTTTTCTTCAAAGGAGCTCTGATCTTCTCTCTTTATTGCCAATTCCATACTTGAAGGTGTCAGGAAGCTAGGGCTGATGTGTGTCGATAGGATGAGGAGACGGGAGCTCACAAATGAATATTTCAACTAGAAGGAGCGGCAGAGAGCCCAGGAGAAACCACTACTCCCACCACCACTATCGCACCGTCATCACCTCCAAAAAAAGGGAGATGCGTGCATTTCTACCCACACTCTTAAAGATTGCATGTGTGCCTCTCAAATTATGTTGTTCCCTGGAAATTTTTTTCTGCGGAGGGAGAGAAGGTTCTTATACAAAAGCTATTATTGAATTGCGGACCGAAGCTCCAAGGAAGCCAACTTTAGACAGACCTACTTTTTTTTAACTAAAGAGAGAAAATTGTTACATCTTTCAAGAAGAAAAGAAATCGCTGTAGGTTTCCTCCTGAAAAAAGGGAGACAAAAGAAAGTTTTTGTGTGAAAGTCGCTAGTCACAGACGACTTGATCGCTTTTCTTTGTACGGTTATGCCTATCCTAGCAGAAACAAATGGTATTTGAATTTTTTTTACTATGAGGAGGGAAATGCTTTCACTTGATATTTGATCTTTTTAAATTTCTTTCTTCTCTCTATTTTTTTATTGCAAAGATGAAAAAATACTGACCAGAAAAATATGCCAATAAAAATGCTCTTTTTAAATTTCTTATTCTTTCTTCTCTCTATTTTTTTATTGCAAAGATGAAAAAATACTGACCAGAAAAATATGCCAATAAAAATGCTGATGTTGAGCATTTTTTTTGACATGCCATTTTTGGGCCTAGTTGATTGCAACCATTTCACATGCAAAACTTGGCCTTTCCCATCGATTTCTGATTATGGATAAGTATTCATGTAATAAAATGTTTTTCCTTGGAACTCTGATCCGCTCGTCTTTTTTCTTAATCAGAATGGATAGCATTTCCTAAATATCTTTGATATGATATGGGTCTCATCCGTTTCCGTATTGATTTTCATCCAAAAAAATTTATATATCATTTTCCTTTTGGGAGGAAAAAATTGGAAAAGAGAGGGGCTAACTCAAGTCTAAAAAATGAGGCAATTTGGGAACAAATTACTCGACATAAAATGGAACGTGACGTGTTTCATTTTAAAAGTTAATGATAATGGAAGCATAAGGATGGGAGGGGAGAAGCTGTGAATATTCTTCATATCAGTTTTGCGAGTCCATCCATAATAAAAAAAATTGTGCAACTGCGGTTGTTCTCTGGAACTAGACTGCAGTACTCTATAAAGCATTGCATATTAAAGGATAATTTTTTTTGGACAAGAATCGGTTCCCCTTTAAAAACTGGGAGCGTAGCCATTTCAAGGTACTAACGCGATTTTTTCCCTTCCAAGCCAAAACTCCTCCAGGAGGAAATGGCTGTCGGGATGAAACTGTAAATTATGAAGATTACGATAAGTAACTGGATCCTACTGCAGCAAAAAGTTTGGGCAAGTTTGCGGATATTCTTGAAACAGGAGTGGACACCAAAGATATTGGTTTTAGAAGAACTTGGCTTTCACCGAACTACTTGGTGCAATGATAATTGTCTTGGTGGAGCTTTAAGTGGAAAGTTTTCTGGGAAATTATAGCAACTTTAGTGCATTATGTTTGGGGGTGGTAGAAGGGAAGATGGGAGGAAATTAGAAGTTGCAATACTAATATTTTTTGTTGTGGCAAAAATATGTGGGGTTCTTGGGGATTACTCTAGATAGTATTTTTTCTTCTGCGTCAAAAATATTCTTGTAACAGTTCCAATTTCAAACTCAATGCATCTATCCACACACAATTTCTTTAGAGGAGAAATCTGCATTTGGTTGGGACAATATATCAAATTCAAAAATATACATGTATTTTCCTTTTAGAATATGAAGACCTTCTCTTTTCTACACCACCGTCGTCACCACTGCAGTGAAGTATCGACGAGGGAATTGGGCTGCCATATTAAAGCATTACTTCTTTTTCTGACTTTCGACTATCCTATTTTTAACGTTTTCACTCAACAAAACAAATCTGTCCGAGAGAATCTCTTACAATTCATCCAAAAGTTTGAAAAATGGGAGAAATATATCAGCTCAAGAGAAAGTTTTCCAACCTTATTTTGATTTCTATTTAAACTGCGCCATTTTTATCCTCAATGCCAGAGAGAGAAAGTTGGGTGAATACTTTTTTCTCTATCGTATGTCATCTCTTAAAGAAGTTGGCAGTTGTGGCGACCACATTTACCAAATGGAGTCGCCACCTTCACCTCCTCCCCATAAAAATAAGTACAGGAGAAACTTGACAAGGAAATTGTCAGCGAAAAAATATTTCTCTCTTGAAACTTTCTCCCTAAAAAAGTTGATGATTTACTTGCTAGAATAGAAAAATAGATTTTTTCGACAATTCAAGTTTATTGGGAGGATGAATCTGGTCATATAAAAATGCTGCAGGTTGCAAAAAGTTGGAAGATGAATGTAATGGCGCTTTTCCTAAAAATTCCTAGAAAAAAAGTTCCCCATCAGCAACCTTGATTACGACTGTTGATAACCAATCGGAATATTATCTGAATGTCTTTTATGAAGTTGGAGGGAGATAATAGACAAAACTACTTTTATTACAAGGTTACTTTGTCGATATATTGTGGAGGAAGACGTATTTTTACAAAGTTTTTAGCGACATGACATCCGAATTATCTCACAATAGACTTTCGCCAATTTGTCGTACAAATAAACAGTCAAGAATGTGGGAAATGGCAGATAACTACAATATAATACTACTAGCTCAAGATATAGTTATAGAATGCTCCTATTCTCTGAATGGATCCTCTCAACTGTCAAAAAATATATCAACTTTAATGGCCAAGATGATCGATAGCATCTGCCTTGAGTCACTCAACCAACTCCCAATTTATTCGCAAATTGACAGGCTACTAACTGCCATGATTGTATCATTAGAGATGGTTATCAGTATAACGACGTCATTTCAGATAAGATCGTGTAGACCATAGTGGATCTGAGGTCACACCATAAAACCTTATATCCCTTCCTGTAAAACAAATGCATGCTTATTCTCTCAGTTTATTTTTTTCGCTTTCACCACTCCAATAACGGGGATAAGAGGAGCAGTAAAACAGCAATTTTTCTCTACTTATATCTTTTCCCATCTCCAATTTCTTTCCTCTTTCCTTCCCCTCTCCTTTTATGTCACTGAATAGGAGGAAGGAGCAACTGTTTTCATTCTCCGTTCTCCCACTCCCTCCTTCCAAGTCTAATTCCTTCCTAAGGCTCTTCTCTTTCGCTTTCTATACAATGCTAATTCTCTATAAAGGAAGCAGAGTTTTTTCTCTCCTTTTTTGGAGGAGAGTGAAAGTGAGAAAAAGTTTCCGCTTCAGATGCTCCTCCACTCATCTAGGAAAAGGCCTAATCCCAATATAAATAAGTTGCTTCATAGACTCTCCCCCCGTCTCCTACACTTTCCTTATTATGACTGATGTATACAAGCGCCTTCTTAAGTGCTTTCGCCCTTCACTCTCTCTCGTCAGCAGCATCAGCTAGTAAAAAATCTGAATAGGAAAAAACTCGCTCCCATTTTTTGTTTAGAAACAACTTTTTTTCCTTACTTGGTCGTTTTAGCCGAGTGACTTGGCTATAATTGATATAAAAACAAACTCATTTTCCCTCTCTCTCTAAGTGAGTAGAGCAAGCAAGTGGTCCTTTCAAAGAGAAAGCTGAGCCTGTCCATTTCCTTTCCACACTACATCTCCTCACTTTTCTCTGAAAGGGGAGATGATGGAGGAGGACCCAAACTGGTTTACATCAATACAACAAAATTTTATTTGTTTTAGCTGCCAACCATTTCTTTTTCCAGGGAATCAACCAATTTCCATTGTCCTCTTAGTCGTCATCAGCCATTCCCAGGAAAGTTCAAGTTCAGTTCTAAAGCCACACAGAGAGAGAAAACGAACCCAACGTATTTCATTTCTCGCCTCATTTCTCCCTGCTTAATGCCGCGTGTGCTATGACGTCTCTCTCCCTCTTGACTAGTGGAAATTTTTTAATACTTTCCATATATATATTTTTCCCTCCAGGCTATATCCAATCTTACCATATCCTATAAAGAGTGACGTCGATCGTCCTCGTCATCCTGTGAACTCTCCCATAATACATTCTCCCTAGGAAGTGAAAGGCAACTCTGTAAGCCCCACTTCATCCACATTCCACTTTTATCTGGAGCGAGAGAGTCCAACATGATCATACCCAATTTGGCGTATTTAGTGAGTCCTGTGCTTCTTATTACATTAGTATTTTTCTCCTAAGCATGCAAACATCCCATATTTCTTTCGAGTAGTGCGAGAGAGGAAAGCCCCGTCTCTCGAAATAAAATATATTCTCAGCTTTTTTCTCCCTTGGAATAGCAACTATTAGTTTTTATACGCCACAAACGATTACTTTCCCTTTCTATAATAATCCATATTACTATCTTGGATCTACACAGGCATCAGCGCACCGTCAGTGTTCCTCTTTTGCACTAGGAATACATCTGAGGGAGTACACCTCTCCCTACTTGAGGATGATGATGGGAAAAGGTAAAAGCAAAGAGACTCATCTTCTCTCTCTTTCTCTTTCTCTCCCTCCGTTCCATATCGCTTCCTCCGAAAAATCCCGTCAGTAGTAAAAAATATTTTCCCACAGCCTATAACTTCCTACTACGAGGAGAGAGCAACAGAGACAAGAAAGGGTATATAGACCTCGAGAGAAAGTAGTCAGGTTGGGCCGTTTCCTCATCAGGTTGCTCTCTCTTCGTTTACCAGCTTGTATGGGAACTGAAGGAGTGTTCAGAGATGAGATGGGTTAGAGAGGAAGGCATCTATGTAGCTTTATTGTATTACAACGACCAAGTTTTTCAGTGCCACCACCACCATTGGAAACTTTTCTAGTTTCCACCACACGAGACGAGAAAGAGAAGAGCTTAGCCGAGCCAGAGTGGAGTCGTTTGGATGTTGAAAGTAGCCACCATTTCCCTAGCTCTTGGTGTCCTCCACTGAAATCATAATTCCCATCCCATATCATTCCATGACTGTGATCTTCCACCGTATGAGCAGATAGGATGGAGAGACACGCTGCTCCTCTTCCTCTCTCATTTTCTCTGCCACAGTTTAGAGACGGGAGAAGAAGAGCCTTTTATNAGAGCTTAGCCGAGCCAGAGTGGAGTCGTTTGGATGTTGAAAGTAGCCACCATTTCCCTAGCTCTTGGTGTCCTCCACTGAAATCATAATTCCCATCCCATATCATTCCATGACTGTGATCTTCCACCGTATGAGCAGATAGGATGGAGAGACAC
Source organism: Rambutsinella grinnellia (assembly GCA_027743725.1). Taxonomy (NCBI): domain Eukaryota; kingdom Metazoa; phylum Arthropoda; class Collembola; order Entomobryomorpha; family Entomobryidae; genus Rambutsinella; species Rambutsinella grinnellia. Next base: position 3,729 of record JAHZMU010000978.1, on the reverse strand, counting down.
GCTGCTCCTCTTCCTCTCTCATTTTCTCTGCCACAGTTTAGAGACGGGAGAAGAAGAGCCTTTTATACTTTTTCGCTCTAGCCATACACACATTTTTATATATGTACAACCCATCACCTCAACTTTCTCCGCGTTTTTCTCTCGTCTCCCTCTCTCTCTCTCTCACTCTTGCTACACGAGAGAAAAATACTTTCTCGTTTTCTTAGCCTTTTCCACCAATCCATCCCACTTTTCCTTTCTTAGCCTTTATTCCCCCTCAGAACTCTCCAAGAGACAGAAGCAGAGTTCGTAGAGCTCTCGAGCCAACTCTTGTTCTTCGCAAAGCATATTATTCGCTCCTATAGAGTTTCCCTAAAGCATTTTATTTAATAACTTCTCCAGCAGAACTACTAGCTACTCCCTGGAAAAAAGATTTTTTCTACTCTACTCCTTTTTTACAAGTCTCCTTCCATTTAAATAGTTAGGAAGCTAATCACCATGAAATTAGTGATGCAAGATTATCCTCGTCATTAGACCCAACTCATTCTAGTGGAACTGCCGAGCTTCCAACAAAGTTATTTTAGTGAAAGTGAATATAAAAAATACTCATTTTTTGTAGTGGATACCGCCGACAGTTTCCCTTTCCAGTATTTTTTGTTGTTGTGCGGTGCATATTATCCTCTCCCATCAACGCAATTCCCTCTTTATCCTTTTTTATGAAGTGATATTTGTGATATGGAATATTAAGCAGGTTTATGCCCTTCTCTTCCTTGATTTCTCCGCCGAGATAACCCTTTACGATCGTCTCCTTTTCTGTGGCTGTGCAAGATGAATCGTTTCTTTGTGGAGTGAATTGATAACATTTATTTAGATAAGGATTTAGTTTCTCTCCTCTGTTTACTCAATCATGACTTTACCTCTTTGGTAATCTGATCGGGGTGAAGTCATCACCTCAGATTACACTCTACCGGAAGTAGCCATACCAAGAAGGATCAGTTCTCGGAATAAAAAATGTAGCTGGCTTGGCTCATTGCCTTTCTCCCTAGAAGAATGCAATAACTTTTTACTCCTGACTGTAAGAAGAAAAAAACTACTCTCAATATAAAAGGAGCTCAGCAGGCGTTAGTTTTTATGAGGACCACCATCCTCTCTACTACAGGTGGTGCATTACTCTCAGAAAAATTAGTTATGATCAAGCTGTTTACTATAATCTAATAGCTTGATGACATCCTGTACAACTTACAACTTGATCGCAACCCACAACAACTTGCGTCCTTCTGCCCATCATCAGCTTAAAGAAGACTGAAGACGAATCCAACTGATTACTCTCTCCAGGAGAGGGGAAAACAAGTTAATAATTTTCATAACTACAAAATGTGAGCTACTTATTGTGCTAAAACTGGAGAGCTAAACCTGTCCCGCAATCTAAAAGTGGACAATGAGGAAGAAAAACGGGAGCGGACAAGATGGAAGATTAACTAGAGTTTGTCACGACTAAAAATATATATATTTTGACGAGTTTGAATAAACAAAAAGGGAAATACGTTTTTCCTCTCGTCGAGCTGTGTGGAGTCGAGTCAAGACGCTTTTCTCTTTCTTCAAGGAGCTGTTTATTTTGCCTGAGCTCAGGGGTACGTTCAAAAACGCCTAAATTATTTATAGAAATTGCCACTTTTACCAATTCGTCGAGAGAAGAATAGCCGCTTTCACGCTCCTTTTTTTCGAACATTATCATTTAGCCACATTGGGTCGGAACGGGCTGTCCAATTAGATTAGAAATAAGTTATTTAAGAGTGTTGAGGAGAGAGAAGGTCCTTTGTAATAGGTGGAAATAAAATACATTCCATTACAGCCAATCTTATCATTAGAGATAAAGCACGTTCATTAAAGTTGGAGATAGTGTCATTACTTCCCTCTGAGTGAGGAAGAACCCATTCATTGGGCCGTATAAAACATTCACGTTCACTTTTTTTCTTTTTCTTTTTTTCTTCCAAGAGATCGTTTTGGATTATGCTTTCACATAAAAGAGAAACAAGTAGGCTCAGCGAAGCATGGAAACCTTCATGAGTCCACTCGTATATGTAAATTAATTGGGGAAAAGTTTTTTCTTGGAAGAAAAACTTCTTTTGTGTATGCTTCCACTTCACACACACTCTCCATAACTCAAAGGCAAGAGGAAATGGGGCTCGGGGGAGCTGAGCCGAATGATTTATATGATGTTATTCACGTCATGATTATCATTATGCTAATAAAAAAGAGCAGAGAAAGTGGTATCTTGACTGAAAAAATTGGGAGATTCAATGAGCGGAGTAATTAAAAGTGATTCAATTTGCAGAGCTTGGTCTTCCTTCCGTTCCAAGCTTTCCACAGTAAAAAGAATACGCTTTCCTAGATGTTCGTCAACAAGGATGGAAACATTATCATCCTGGATGATGGGGTAGGAGGTATTGAAATCCCAGTCGAGCATTTGATCCAAGCTATTATTCGTCCTCTCCGTCGGAGTCCTTGTAATAATTTCAAATGTTATAATCATCGCAACTTTCATCACCGCTCCAGGTGCGACCAGGATAATCACCAACTCATTTTTAATTTATTTAGCGAGAAAAAATGTTAACGATAAAACGATTATCCCTTTTCACAGGACCTCGAGAAGTCCTCACCTATTACTTGCTGTCGCTCGCAGTCGCAGACTTACTTGGGGGCGTACTTGTCATTCCGCTGTCCGTATATCCAGCATTAGTTCACCATTATATGTACGGCGATGTGTTATGCAAAGCTAGTGGCTATCTTGGTGCTGTGCTTTGGACAGCTTCGATTTACACGTTAATGTGGATGAGCGTAGATCGGTAGGAGAAAGTCTTAAATTCTTGGAATTGAAGTAAGAAGAGATTTTTCCTAGCTTAATTAAATTTTTTATTGCTTCTAGTTATGTCGCCGTAAGAAAACCAATTCGATACGAGGTGATTCAGACAAGGACGAGAATACAATGTTGGGTAGCCGTAAGCTGGATATCAGCTCTTATGCTATGCTGTCCCCCAATGCTTGGATTCCGAGGGGCTAGCTTGGTAATTCAGACAAGGACGAGAATACAATGTTGGGTAGCCGTAAGCTGGATATCAGCTCTTATGCTATGCTGTCCCCCAATGCTTGGATTCCGAGGGGCTAGCTATGATAAGGCGGCGGCGGTTTGTCTCTTAGAGTGGAATGTGATGCCTGCCTATGCAGCTACTTTAGCTAGTCTTATACTAGGTGAGCATAAAGTGCAAGTTGAAAGTAATTAAAATGCGGTAGACGATCTTGTGAAAGCGAGGAGAAAGTAAAATCTTATATTTTTCTGTTCCTAGCTCCGACAATCACAACCATGGCTTACACATACTTCTTCATCTTCTCCGCCATGAAGAGACTCAAGTCTGACATCACCAGCATGGATAAAGAATACGCGAGTGCATTGACTGAGACCCTTGCAAATCCTGCTCATCTCACGAGTTTCATCCTTGTCATTTTCTTTTGGGTCAGTTGGATACCCTTTCTACTCATCACATTTCTCGAATATCTAGCAACGTGGAAAATTCAGGTTAGAAAAATGCCATCACAAATTTTGAATTTAATCACAAAAGTTAAATACAATGACTATTTCCAATCCTTTTAGATTCAGTTCCTCCACTTTACTGTCTTTTGGATGGGGATGTGTAACTCCTTCTGGAAGCTGCTCATCTACCTCGCTGTCAATAAGAACTTTAGATTCCAGCT
>JAHZMU010000976.1:0-11509 GCA_027743725.1 Rambutsinella grinnellia | reverse complement strand
TAGCATAGTAGCAATTTTAGCTACTTTTTATCTGTGATTGTATCATCAAACTCATCATTCTTATCATCAGCAGATGTGCTCCTGCTGGTTATAATAAGAGTTTTGTCTATTCCATTTTATTGCGCTTGGGACATTGATGCGAGAGAAAAGTGAGCAGTCAATGTTCCAGAGAGGGAGCAAATATTTCATTCATCCCCTCCGAATGGTCAGCATAGCTAAATGGAGTACCATTTTAAGTTGGTGGCGTATGATCAAAATTGAGTGTAAAAATGTAAGGAATTTTAATGCCCAAACATTCCATCCACTTTAAAATATTCATTTAGCTTGAAAATACTTTCTAGAATATTTCAATGCTGATTGTTTTTCCTGTGTGTGGAGTCGCCCCACCTACTTCAGAGAAAGATTATTATGATGACGGGTTTTAATTTTTCTCTAAAATGCCAGTAGATACACAATAGGAACATGAGGCTTTACACCCTTCATCATTATCAGCGCTATCATCAAAGTAGGTGTTGGTGTACACAACTCGAGTCACAATTTAAAATAAACTATTCCAAGAGAGATTAAAAGGAAAATCATCATCAGTATGGCACGCACCATTCAACCTTATTCATTCTTAAGTATTTCCCTTGTAAATTGGAGACTTTTACTCTATAATTTTCTTAGGGTTGAGATGAGGTTGGTGATTAAAACCTTTAAAAATGTTTTCGAGTTCAGCCCATATCAAAGGAAGTTTTCCACAAAAGAAGAGCGGGTGGGCATAGACTTTTTACGTTTATAATATATGAGGGAATGGTTAATAGCCTTTCTTATATAATTTTCTGTTTGACTCAAGTCAACAGTGTTGTTGTCGTTATGTCTTGGTGAGAAATGCAATTATTCCACTTTGGCACAAACACATAACTCCTCGTTCCTAGTTCATTTGGTAGTAATCATTTCATGAATAATCCGATCGGATCGGATGCTATTTTTCCACNNNNCGTTTATAATATATGAGGGAATGGTTAATAGCCTTTCTTATATAATTTTCAGTTTGACTCAAGTCAACAGTGTTGTTGTCGTTATGTCTTGGTGAGAAATGCAATTATTCCACTTTGGCACAAACACATAACTCCTCGTTCCTAGTTCATTTGGTAGTAATCATTTCATGAATAATCCGATCGGATCGGATGCTATTTTTCCACTCGGCGGAAAAAATAATGGGAATCACCTCATTTGCTCGTCATCATCATCAAACCTCAAAAGAGAAACTATATAGTCTTTATAATTATATAGGTTTTGGTATTAAAATGAATAAAAGGTTCCTTTAAAATGCTCCGCACGCACTACATACCTTCTTCAATGTGATGTGGAATGTTGGAGGAGAAAAAATCTTCTAAGATTTCATCCACACCAGTTCCAAGAGGAGGAAGAAGTTGAGCCAGGCTATCTGTATTTTTTTTGTCAAGAACTTTATTTCAAGAAAGTCTTCTCTTATTTTTCTGATGATCATTTTTGGCAGCTGCTACATCTGTCTTTTAACTTATTATTGTGTACTTCTAATAAGATAGGAAACTAATCCTGGCTATATTTATACCCGCGTTATACCTCAGTAACGTGGAAGATTGACTCATGCAGACATTTCATGCATGCCTGCATATCTGTTTGCATGCCTTGCCACATACGAGATATGCATGCGTCTTCTTTTTTCTCTTTAAAACTCTCATGGATCTCTCTGACTGAGAGATGATGAAGAAGAAATCAGTTCTTGTGAACTTTTTTCTCATTTATAGTTTAGGAGAGAGAGAGAAGAAGTATTTTTTCTTATTATTCTTCCTCCTCCTCTTTTATTTCAGCAGAGATGATCAAAATGAGGATGATGATGAAGACGAAGATGCATGCAAACAGATTATCCGTTTGGAGGGATATTGAGCGTTGTACATTTGCTAGAACATTAGTTAAATTTGGCATATTGGCAGCCGCCAAAAATATATCTGCTCTGGGATGAGTACAGAATGGGAAGGGGAGTCAAGTGAAATTATTTTTGAGAATAGGAAATGAGATGATGAGATGAGAAAGGATGCAAAAAATAAAAGACTTTTTGCTCGTCTCTGAATCCTCGAAAGAAATGGAGTATTGCAATTCAATTTTTTCCTAAAGATTTTCCATTCTGACTTGAGTTGGAATGAGAGAGACAGAAAATAGAAATAATTTTTTATTTGTGCTGGGTAAATACCAGTTGATAAGGTCAGGTTATTTGTAAGAAAAAACGGGAAATGGGAGAGAAAGGGTGATAGGATGTGATGTTTGCCACGGTGGTGTTAGCATTACATGCACTTTTCTCTTGTTATTGCTTTTTTTCGGGGGCAAGTTTACTTTTTTATGGTTTTGATATTGGAAGATGTGAATCGGATCATCAGTATCGTCATCAAGAAGCGTGTGATGAAGGAAAGAGATGTTTGGAGGCAGAAGATAGTATGTGGCAGGAAAGCGAAAAGCAATTTTTTCTTCAAATAATATCATATTGCTCTTATTTCTCCTGCCATTTGAGTCTAGTTGATCCTCCTATTTGGTAAATACTTTTTAGAACAAACTATCTCACACCAGTAGAGCCAAACAAAATGGGTAGAGGAGGGAATGGAGAGGAGATTGAGAGAGAGAAAAAATCAGAAAATCCGATTTGAAGGAATTACACGAAAAAAAATAACAGTGACTGACTGACTGGGAGAAAAGAGGATGAAAGAAAGGAGGAGGATTCCACCAGAAATGATTGGGAATGAATCGGGATAAATTGAATGTTCTGTATTTGTTTCTCTTTCCCTTTTAACGAAATGGAATGGAAGATTTGAAGAAGGGTGAGAGAGAGAGATGAGGGAAGAGAATTTTTGAGGATTGTTTCTTCCCCCAGTAAAGTATGCAAAGGAGGGGAGATGATAAAAGAATACTACCGGAACGGGAACAAGCTTCCTTGCAAGGTTCTCGATAATAGACGAGAAGTCAACATGTCATTATTGTTGGTACAGACAATGAGAAAGTCAAACAATGTTACAAATAATTCTATTCTCTTTTTCACACAAACGTGTCAAAAATGCTTAAGCGGTTTAATTCCACAGATAATGAGTGAAAATTACTACGAGATTTTGTTAAGAAAAAAATAAACTTGGCTAATAGTTTAGTAGAGAAAATTGGAGATTTGCCCTTTTGTCATAAAGTAGCTGGGAATAATAAAATGAAGAGAGTTTTCCTTCTCGTGTAAACAATGGGGGAGTGTGCTCTCCAGTATTGGATGGGGAGAGTATGAAGAAATGTAGTTTTTACGAGCAATTTTGCGAACGGTAATGGCTCTTAGCTCCACATTTTTATTCCCTATGTGCAAATCATAGTGGCCTTTTATAGCTACTCAAACCTCTCTTTTATGTCATAATGGGCGAGAGAGGATGCATACCATTTTCTGGAGTTGTTGATGACGATCAGCCTCCACCAACACTGTAGCTCTTATTTCCATGTCGGAATTCCCTTTCTCCTTGAGATTTCAAAGTGTATAATAAAAGGAGTAGAGAATTACTTAAGATGGTACTTGACAAAAGGGAGAAACAAGAGATTTTCTTGTAAAAAAAATATATTCTTATTTTCTTATGGCGCTCCGCCGTGATGTTGGATCAAGATAGTATCTTTAATAGAATAGTTGTCGGCGAAATAACAAGGATGAGATGGAGTAAAGGCAACAAGAGTAAATAAGAGTAAGCCGATGATGCGGCAAAAAGTGAGAGAAAGATTTTCACAATGGTCATTTCGGAGAACCAAAATCGGACTCGGGTGGCCCGTTTTCTTCACATGTCGAAAAAATGAGCCGGGAATGGCCTTGTGCCTTCTTATATGAAATCCTCTACGATGGTGTGTTATGACTCGGACTATTTTTATTGCCATTGTTGTTGTTATTGTTGGCTATCTTGTAAGATGGAAAAGGGAGAGAAGAGTAAAGAGATTTTCTTGTAATAAAAATCAAAACGGTGTTCGTCTCTCTATATCCTTCCTTGGCTTCCTTTTATATTTGAATATTTTTTTCGTAGCAAGATTAGTTTGGAGTAGCATATTGTTTTTGCTTGTGGCGTTTCTCAAACTTTTGCATATTTCATGAATATTCTTCTCTGGGTTCTACAAGGAAAATATTTTTGGATGGAAAAATGTGAATTTTTTATGAGGAGGCAATAAGCAAAACCATGTTCGTTTACTATCTAGTGATCCATCACGTAATAGTTTAGAAAATGCATTTAAAAAGTAAAAACTTTATAATCTCCCCCGTCTGTTATTGTGTCCAACTGTCAGTCAACGAATATGTATGATTGTGTGACTTTTAATGTCTTATTAGCAAACAATAAGAGGGGTGAAGAGAAGGATTTTTCTTGAAGTTTTGTTTCTGAGAAAAATGTACTATCAAATATGGTCGTGAAAGGTTAAAGAAAGGGTTAAAATGGTAAGTGCCTTGTACCTAATTCCAAGACGTTTTTTGTTACTTTTTTTACTCTCGAATACTTTAGGATTCCTCTTTGTAATGAACGTGACCAGATTCAGATATTACTTTGATTTTAGTCGTAAAGAATATTCCGTTTGGGATGCGTAGTAGTGATGATGATGATGAAACGCTCAAAATTCAAGACACAAATTGGAAAATGGAAATGAGAGAAAAGGAAGCTAGTATAAGCAAGGATCCATCATTGGATTGTCGTCATTAACATTTAACATCACAGCAGTCTAGGAGCATCATCAACAGCATTATCATTCACTGTCTGTGTGACCAAATGACGAATACATTATAAATAATCAATATATGAGTCCCCAGCTAATATTAGAGTTTTTATGTATAAGCTATTTATGAGGAAATTCGGACAAGTTTGCACTTTGCTTTAGGGTCGGAGTGATTGTGATGATATCATCATATATGAAGGAAATTGAGAGAGGAAAAGTGCATTTATTACTGTTTCTTGCATAATCAGCTTAGCTGCAGTGGATATTTGAGGGTGGCTTTTAATATGTGGAGAGCAACAAATACCATTCTGTAATGTTGTTGTGTAACGAATTGAATTGGTCATGGACTCGTGTCATGTGTAAAAAGCTGGATGGGCTAATGGTCTACCCCACCTAATATTCATGCGTTTGACTGGGTGACTTCAGCAAAAATGTAACAGTGTATCGTTATCATCATCATGGTTGTGAAATGTAATATGGACTGAGCTGGAGAGAGAGGAAGCGAAATGGTTGCATTTATATGGGAATGACTTTGCACTAAAAATGTGAAAGGAGAAAGGGCGGATGTGAAAGATATTAAATGGGCAGCCCGTTCAATTTCTCCTCTGCAGAGGGAAACTGGAGCTATCACATATTCATTCAGCTGTCATGAACTTGTCTCTTCCGGAACTGGTACAAATATTACAAATTCGGAATTTTTTCTGAAAGGAAATGTTAGTTTTGTAATTTCAAATGTGTATGGAATGGAAAGAGAGAGAAAAGAATCCAGAAAAAAATGTTTTCTGCAGGCTCCTCTTTCATGGGGAAAATGGAGAGGAAATGGAAACATGTTTTTTGCATGAATTTTCTTTTTTTCCCATCCCTACTTTAATATCACTCTGTTGATGGTGGTATATGGGAAAATTGTCATTTTATCAAAGCTCATAAGCCTTCACTTGGAATGTGGAGTTAGAGGATATGTTACGAGAAAAGGATATTAGTTTTTTGGATTGTGTGCTGGAGACGGAAATGAAAAGTCAGAAGTTGAGGAATCCGGAATGAGCGAGAGAGAAGAGATGGAATAGGCATCGTCCATTTTTGGCCAGCCTAACGCATCCGGATTGGAATCACCACCACCATCCCCGAGACAGGAGACAATCTTGTCTCGTCGTCATTTAGACTGGTCATATATGGGATTCCGATAAAAGAAATTCCCGCTGGTAAAATGCTTTCGTGTACTCACAATAGATATGCGGATAGTCTGACAAGAGTCCGAATGGAGTTCATAGTTATCTCCACACCAGCTAGTTTTATATACGCATTCAGACAATCGGATCGGATGGATTGGACAAGGGGAAGTGTATATTTTTTTCGTTGCAATCTATCTCTCCGTCTCTAAGTTAGGTACGTATGGTTCTGGCAAGATTGATAAGTCCCTTGACCGGAACAGTATTTCATTTTAATGGGGGAGAGTAGCAGAGATTCCATTAGATTGTTTTTCTTCTCCGTCGATTGTCTAAATGTCTATGTTTGAGGGAGGGAGATTGGGTTTTTTGGTGCAATGCAACTCTCACACATGTGTACTTACATTTAAGAGCGAGTTTTTTCCTCCTCTTAATGGCAATAAGGAGTACTTAACTTTAGAAGAATAACAAACAGCGAAGAAGGGAAGAAACAACTTTTTTCTCTTTTTCTATGTTTTTTCTTCGACCAGAAAAAGAAGACACATTCCATTAAGTTGAGTGCATATAACGGAGGAGTAAAGTAAGCAAAGATATTTTCTCTTCGGTTTTTTTCTTTCTCGCGTACGCGATGAGAAGTAAACAGAGAAGAAATTTTTCGCTATTACATGAAATGCCGTGGCACGAACTTGTGCCCAATCTTCCAGCAAAAAAGAAGCCAGTTAGCCAATATTGCTTTTAAAAGCTGAAGGGAGGGAGAAAAAAGTCCGGAATTTGGATTCATAGGCACACACTCTCTACTCACCATCCGAAAGAAAAGTAAACAGTGAGCATAGCTTTAGTTAAAGGGAAATGTACCTTTCCTCCTTTCCAATTGTTATTCTTCTGCTTGTTATTAAAGAAAAATTCTTTTGGGAAAAGCGTCTGATTCGTGTATCCACCACGTTCCGCTTGCATTTGCATTATTGTTTAAAATGGGAAAGGGTAAAATATTCATTTATTGAAAAGACATGGAAAAGTCAAAGTCGAGAGAGGAATGAAAATTTCCAGATTTAATAAAACATTACGTTATTGCTCTGGAAGCGGACCAGGAGAGAGTTGGGGGAAGTATATTTATTAGATGGATTGGATATAAGGATAAGCATGTGCGTATAAAGATATACGGAAAAGGAAGAGATGATGATGGCTATGACATTGCATTGGAGTTTTCTCCCTCATCTTTTTTGCGATGCAATTCATGCCTTGCCCATTTAGGATGAAACGATCCTTCCTTCCTTCCTCGGATAAAATCCTAAAATGGATGGGTAACTGGATGGATGGCTCGAGAAAGAGATATTATGCGCCGGAGCATCCAACACTAAATATATGAGCAAACAGGAATGATAGTCATCTTGTTTGACGAAGAAGATGATGATGATCATGAGGATGATAAAAAAGCAATGGCATAAAATACTAGTGTCACTTCTTGTTCCATCTAGAAATTGTGCGCTTCCTTTCCTAATGAATAATCTTGGGGATATGCGCGAGCATAAAATTCCTATCTGATTTTCCTTCGTTTGCCCTATCCACTTTTTTATCCTCCAATGCAATAAATGCACTTCTATTATAATGGCTTGAGAGAGAGAGTTTGTGAGTGAAAAGGGAAAAAGTTTCATTCATTTTCGTGTCGGTGGATGAAAATCCAGATGAGATCCAGGCAAGATCCAGCTGAGCTTTTTAGATTAGCTCTTGTTGGCTTGAGAGAATGTGAAGGCCGGGGTGGTAGTGGTGTGGTGTGACGTTGTTGCTAATTAAATTTGTCGCAATGATTTATGATGAAAACCTCTTTTCATCTCTTGCGCGCTTTCGAGTGAAGTATTTTTCGGGAGGAGAGAACTAGGATGGATGGATGAAATGAAATGTCTCATTGCATTTTCTCCATCTTAAAATTCTATTTTCTTCTCGTTCCCTTCTTCTTTTTCCACGTACTTATTATGATTACAAGGGGACGTCCCTTATGGATGGATGAAATGAAATGTCTCATTGCATTTTCTCCATCTTAAAATTCTATTTTCTTCTCGTTCCCTTCTTCTTTTTCCACGTACTTATTATGATTATACAAGGGGACGTCCCTCCTTTTTCCACTTGAATGTTGTAATCTAAATTACATTCGCTGTTCGTTTCTTCTTCACTACGAAATGAGTCGGGGAAAATACTCCCTCTCTAGAAATGTTGCAATCTCACACATACTTTTTACGAGTGGAGGAAAGAGAAAAAAAAAAGTTTTTAATTCTCGCTTTTTCTTAACTAACAAAAAAGTTTTTGGCTCTTGTGAAAGTAATTAGAAGAAGGAAAACAAAGTCCCTTAAGGAAAGGAGGAGGAGAGGAGAGATGGAATGAATGACGCAGAAAAAGTATAAAACACTTTTGGTTTTGGCAGTACATCACGTCTGACGATTGAGATGGAGAAACTTGTAATAGAAATAGAAAGTTTATTCTTCAGGATACAACATTTAGCATTAGCTTCTTTAAAGGTTTACACTAAATTACGATTAAAAACAATAATTGTCTAGCTAAATGATATGCGGCATATCATGTGCCTTTTCTTGAAACATTTTTAGGAACGCGATACAAATATTATTATCGCCCTGAGCTAAACGGTATAAACGAACATGATTTTTATGGCGAATTTCCGGATATAAAAATGAAACGACTTGTCCACCTTTGCATGAAACCGATCTAATTTACAATGTGTGTGACTCCCCACCATGAAATAAACATAAAGCTTTTTCCTCAATGATACTGTTATGAAACGTGGTATTGCGTAATCTCTTTGGAAAATCGAGACAGCTCCAGGAATACAAAAGTGGACACAAGTTGCGATTAGCTGGAAACATTTTTTACACTTATTACATATTCACTTTGTGTTTTAGCTGTTAAGTGGCCACTCCAGAAAACGCAATAAATAGCCTAGCCTTGGGCTCCTAGTTGATATGATTGGATTAGAGAAATTACGATTTAATCGGTCCTTTCCTCTCATCGCATTACACTGGTGGAATATTTGAAAAAATACAAAAGCTCAGTGGCATCTGCACTTATTACTCATTCATAAACGGGTGCAAGAATTTAGGGGATTTTTAAAATGCAGAAATCATGTAAGAAAAAGTCACTTTCCCCGTAATTCAAGCGTGTTTTAACCCACATGAATATTATGAAGTAAAAGCTTTGGCTAGGGAGAAATTTGAAGACTGCGTGGTGCTATAAGCAAATAAAATATTCATTATGGTTGCTCATGATGGTACGCTAGTGACGATGACGAGTTATATACCTATATAAATATTAGTTTGTATAACACCCAAATGCTGTATTAGCATTCTCATAATTCCTCTTAATAGGATTTTCCTGGGGAACTGTCTTTCCAAGCCCGGTTTTCGGAGCCTACTGTCATGCATCTGACTTTCGTGTTAAGCTCTGGTATTTATTTAATATGAAAGAGGCGAGGTAAAAGTTGAGCTAATGCATGCATGATGCATGACATTCATTACATTATGATATTACATGATGATGAGTCAAAGTGGAATACTAAAATCATGAGAAGCTATATTCTAGTGAAAAGTTAATTCCTGTCGCGAGGCACATAATATCTGAAGGCACATATTACACATTGTTTCAATTTGGAATTGTGTGTAAAAAAGGGAGAAAATTTAATGGTGATGATGATGGGGATGGAACAACATTTATAATAAAAACGGATTTTTTTCTCCCTCAGCTTTTTCTCGTCATTCCTCATGACGAAGCCAACGTGTCTAGGCAGAGTCAGTAAGGAAATAGGTTGACTGTGAAAAAAGTGGAAATGGAAGGTAGACTCTAGGAAAATAATGGACTGGAATCCTAAATGTTTTACAACATTAAAGGTTTTTCGCATGAGGAACGCGTGTGATGTGATGTAATGCATATTGATTCCTTGTGTTGTTTCAACACGTAAAAAGGACTAGAGCAAGTGGATGTGCATGGACAAGGCATTTCCAACCCCTTTTCACCGGTTTTTTATATGCCCGACACGTCGATAGAAAAAGCTAATGGCTCTTTTTTACTAGAGAAATTATGTGGAAAGTTCACATTTAGATAGGCAGACATTTATAGCACATTTGAAATGATATGAGCTATGTGTGATATTATAAAATGTATTTATTTAGGCTCGGACGATAAAGGTTAAAATTCTTGAAAGTAAAAGCAAACCCGGGTAGGGATTATAAACCTTTTATGTTCTCAATGTTGTAGTCTTGTAATAGCGGATTTTTTTAATCCAGACTGAAATTGCAGAAATTGTTTGGGTGCATGCAATTATGTAGAAACAGATGGTCCCGTATAAAAAGGGATAATTAAAATGTTCAGGTGAATGTTTTGTAGGTGCACATGAGTGGATTAGTATTTTTCTTGTTAAAAATATTTTTATTTTTGCAAGGGCACATAAAAAAGGTGTACAACTTTATATAAAAAGTGAATACAAATTAAGATGAATTTTAAGCAAGAGTCACCCTTTCTTTTACATTCCATAAAGAATCAACAATGATTATCCACACATTTTTTAAGAAGAAAAAGTAATTCGTAGAAAAAAATTATTTAAGCCGGCAAGCAGACTGGTTCGAAGTCCAGTTCGTTAAGTTATCATCATCCCCATAAGTAAATTTCTAGGCTGATGAGCATGCTGATTTGAATGAGGATAGACTTGTGGTTTTCCAGAGAAGACTGCTTGCCGCCACTTCCACTTGAGAAATGCAAGCCTTTAAATTAACTCTTCTTGAAAACAAGAAATTAGTAAAGGGAGTAAAACCAGTCCTTGTTTCTCCCATTTAGCTTTTACGCAACCATTAATATCCATGATTATAGAGTAGAATATAAAATGTGCAGGGCAGCGTAAGCATTCATGATCATCATAGTCATTATTGTTATCAACAAGAACAGTAATGGAATTTCTAGTAGTTTTCTAGATTGATTGTGGTGCAAGTTTTTCTTCATTCGGATAGTTTATGAGAGTTTTACATATCATTATTTTACAACTAGCTCAATACCCTTTTATCTTGGTTTAGTCTTTCAAGACGTTCGTTATAATTTAAAATTATTAGGAAAGTATGATTTACCTTTGGCGAAATGCTATTGTTTTCGAGTTATGTTAGTGCAGTTGTTTTGCACTTCTGGTATGTTAGGGGAGTGTTTTTTTCTAGAATGCAATTTCCGATGTCATCTTGTGTTGCAGAAAGAAAAATATTTAGAAATAATTATTTTCTTTGATCCCACTTACTTAGGGTGGTGGTCTTAAAGGTTGTTTGCTCTCTTGTCGATTTATGTGGGGAGTAAGGTTGTTTAATAATTGGTTCTAAAAACCGGTAATTAGTTGGCTTATCAGTTGGAATCATCTCGTATCTTCCGTTGCATTACAATAGCTTATGTTACACTGGTTAATTGGGTAGTTGTAAAGGTATTGCGAATTTCGCCGAAGCCAATTTCACGGAGTAAATATGGAATATGCAGAACAGCCATTCACCATAATTTTTATCTGATGGAGTTAATATGCACTTTTAGATTTAATTATTTGAGAAATTGATTAAGAAAAAGGATGTTTTATTTAGAAGTGTAAAAAGTTG
>JAHZMU010000975.1:0-12187 GCA_027743725.1 Rambutsinella grinnellia | reverse complement strand
CAATGAGTAGCTTAGCACATTTCCTGTCTCATTAACAAACAAAGGTCCAAGGCAAAAAGGCATTGACATTTGTGCTTTATCCGATCACAACAAGCAAGTGCAACAACACCACGAGGGAAGTACATGGAGATGACAAAGTGAAATGAGGTTGTTTGGTACAATGATGGGCTATATAACAACTTTATATAGTATTTACCAATACCAAAACTTACCTAGACTAAACTTTTCTACCTAAATGAGCATCTTCTCTGTGCTATACATTTATAACTTGATTACGAAGCTGTGAGACTTTGTCATTGAACCATACATGAACTCCAGAGTAAGATTGTAAATCTCTTTGATATATAGCATTGATAACAGTTACTTTCAAGATGTAAAATACGGAAGAAATTCGCCATGAATATTAACTTCATTCACAGTTCAGTGTGCAATTTGTTTGAAGATGTGATTTCAAAAAAAATTAGATGACCTACTTCATCATTGCGTAATGCTATAGGGTTTTTATTACATTACGTTTTACCGTTATGTACCGTGACGGAGCCTAAGACCAGGTTTGAGTGAAAACACTTAGTTTGCGGAAGAAGAATCTATTTTTTATCCTTGTTCATTGCTTTTATTGATTGGCGCAATCATCAGAAAAATAACTTATGCTGAGGAAATGTGCTTATTTGTGACATTGCGATTTGGTTACGGAAGAAATTCGCCATGAATATTAACTTCATTCACAGTTCAGTGTGCAATTTGTTTGAAGATGTGATTTCAAAAAAATCTAGATGACCTACTTCATCATTGCGTAATGCTATAGGGCTTTTATTATATTACATTTTACCGTTATGAACCGTGTCGGAGCCGAAGACCAGGTTTGAGTGAAAACACTTAGTTTGCGGAAGGAGAATCCATTTTTTATCCTTGTTCATTGCTTTTATTGATTGGCGCAATCATCAGAAAAATAACTTATGCTGAGGAAATGTGCTTATTTGTGACATTGCGATTTGGTATGTGAATCCTCTCGTCTCTTAAAATTATTGTCACGAATTGAATCGATGATGAATAATGATGCGCAATTTTCATAAGTGCTTTATTCCTCTCTTTGTTCCAATTTCTAGTAGTTGTTTTGCGAACGCATGATATTCGCAATGCAAAGAGCATGAATTGTTTTCTATAGATTTGAACAAGCAACATTATTTGTAACGTTGAATCAAAAATGTTCAAGTCCACTTGGGTGAAATAGAGAATAGATCACAATTGCAAATTATGCTTTCCATTGTTACTTTATCTCAGTTTTTTACGTCTGGAACAAGAAGGATGAGCATTATGAGCAAAATACACAATAAAATCTCTCCCGAGTAAACAATACCCTCATGATTATCTTTTATGGAGAAGTTAATACCCCATTTCCATCCTTGCTAACCCTTCAATTGAAAATAAACTTTCCCACAGAAATGTGAAAAAGTGTGAAGAGGCTTTTCTACCACATGTTTCACACATCCCACACTTTTCTATTATTAAAGCGTTCTAAAACTCTTCATACGGCTCCATTACATTGTTACGAAAAGGAGATACCACTTCATCTTCTCTTACTTCCGTTCACCACACATAAATGGGTGTATAATGTTTGCGTAAAAGTTTAAAAACTTTTCTACCACAGACCATTTTTTTTGTTTTCTTCAAGTTTCGTAGTCTCATCACGCTATCGCAAAAGGATAACTCCTTTTCTGTTGCAACTTTCTTTTTAAGAAAGATATATGTGAATATTTTTCCCCATCTTTTTTCTTCCATAATGGAAAAGTAATAAAAGACAGTTGTAGAACAAAAACCGACAAAATATAGAAACTGAGAAGGAGTTAGTCAAGTGTAGGATCCACACACTGAGACTAACTCAAGTCATATATCCAGAGAAAAGTCGTCGTGATCGCTGTCATTCTTCCATGATATGATGATGATCAAAATGTAGCGTTCGTGGCGATAATGGTGGTGTAACTTCGTTGTTCACTCCGCTTTGAATTCTAGGACTGAGAATAAGCTATGCATATCCATTACCAATCTAGAAGCTTTCTTCTATCGCTTCATTCACATCATGGGAAATATATATCAACATCAAAACACTAAAACCAACTTACTAGAATGAGCAAAGTCAGAAAAATCGAGAAAATGCTGCTCACACACGCCACACTGTCCATAATATTTTTATTTTGCAGGGCTGAGTCATCATAACATAGTCACTCGTCGCAGACTTACTGAAGCATTCCATGTTTGTGCACATCAGGTAAACTCTTAATGGAATGTAGTCATACTTGCCATCTAAAAAGAAACTAAAGCTATCACACGATGAAAGTATCAGTGTTCCAAATCCGGATTGATCAGAAAAAGCAAATGTATGATTTCTCTTTGGCAAGAACAAGGCAAACACGTGTCAGTCCTTGCTACTCATCTCTTTATAAATAAACAGAGTTACTTCAAACATCACAGTGTGAAAGATCAATAAAAAGTCACGATTATGATAGTAGTAAATACTATATGTAAATGTATAATTCTGGAAACATGCTTTTAATATAACTGTCAATTACGTAAGTGCCCGAAAAAGATTGGATTACATAAGCTCATGCCACGGAATGGCATTGAGAATGATTGGAATCTATAAGATGAAATAGGATGTGTTCTAGGCTAGAGCGAGAGCCAAGGAAAAAGTTAACAGGGAGATTCATAAAGCTCTTAAATAACAACTTTCCTTGTGGAGATCGCATGTCGCACTTCATCTCATCTCTCATTTCACATTGAATGCCACAGCCACACTGCCATTCTGAGGGAAAACAATGTCTCCCTCAGAAGAAAAAAACGAACCGCACATGATGTAAAATACTAGTGTAGTTATGGCTGATCGGAGTAAAAAAAGAGAACTTGAGATAAACTTCAAGTAGCCCAATACACCCGCACACACGCTCCATCGCCATTTGCCCTTTTGTTTCTGAGTCCTAATGGTCCACTATGATTATTACTGGAGAACATGAGACGAAGAAAGTTTAGATTTTTTCCTCCAATATTTTCCGCCTATTTTCCTTCAGAGAAAACAGAGTGCTGGAGTCAGTCTGGAGAGCAACTTAACAAACTTGTCGTTGTGAGGAACATGGCCTTTGTTCCACCAACTTCTAGGCCTTCCCCACTCTTTCTAGAAGTGTAAGTAAATATTACTGAAAGATGATACCTTTAACCACAGCGGTCGGTCCGATGGTCATAAAACACGAGAGCGAATATTACACCATTTGCTCGTGAAGAATTATAAGCTCAAAAAATAATTTTCAGCTTTCCATTTATAATATAAAAGGGAAAGACAAAAAACCTTTTTATTCACACTAAAAGCTTATTATCATGATTAGAGAAAATACAAAACGGAAAGCTGGAGAAAGTGGTGGGTGTGTGGATGAATGAAGAACAAGTGAAAAGTATTAGGATAAGTACCTCAACCATGAGTCTACTAAAGGGAGAAGAAAAATACTATTTATTTCGTGCTTTTTCTTTATAGCTTTCTTCCCGTACATGTCCTTTCACCACTGATACCTCCACTCCAGCCAAAACACTTTGTGTTTGGTGACNAAAGCTCGAGAAAGTGGTGGGTGTGTGGATGAATGAAGAACAAGTGAAAAGTATTAGGATAAGTACCTCAACCATGAGTCTACTAAAGGGAGAAGAAAAATACTATTTACTTCGTGCTTTTTCTTTATAGCTTTCTTTCCGTACATGTCTTTTCACCACTGATACCTCCACTCCAGCCAAAACACTTTGCGTTTGGTGACGACGATAGTGGTGAAAAACAGAAGCGTAAAAAAGCATTGCAGTTTTCCGTATTCCTCATTCTTTTTATGCATGCGTTATTTTATTACGAGCTAGTTTTACTTTGTTATACATGACGTTTATGGGGATGGAGTGAGTGATCTAGAGAAAGAGAAAAAGCTTAAAATATATAAACGCTGAATAAATGCATACTGAAAATGATCTAGCTTTCCAAGCAGAACGAGAGTGGAAGAAATTCAGAAAATGGGAAGACGGAAAAGTGAGATTTCGTGGGAGGCTATGTCTCTTTAAAGAGTGGAAATTACATCCTGCCTTCTACGGATTCACTTTTTCGTGGCGGTGAGCATGCCAAACCGTCTACTTTTATACGTCTTTCTCCGTTTAGAGTGAATCCTATTGGGCTGAAGTGGTAGTGGAGCGAAGAGACTAAAATAATAAGAGCTGTTTTTCCTCGCTTTGTTTCTATATTTATTTTTTATTGTATAATTTTCTTGCTAAAAAGAGCTCAAATAGCTGAATAAATTGTACCTTTTCAACCATGCAATAAGACTTCCTGTTTGTACATTAAAATATGTAATGACTGTTTATGTTTTACTTTTGCTGTTTTGTATCGTCGCATTTCCCCGGCTTTTTATGGACGCTTTAAAAAGGATTTACATTTTTTTGTCCTTGCAAGATCACTTCAACTACAAACATGTACTTATACCTACCAATTGACGTTGTTCAAAGCTTCGCATTTACAGTTGAGAACCACCACGGTATGAAGATGAGATGGAAGAAGTTATTTGCTTATTATAATTACGACTTGTAGAGTTGATCTAGTTTAAGTAGACTGCATATAAACACTGTTTCGTAGGCTGAAAGAGGATTTCGAAGGATTTGAAAGTTTTTCAAACCACTTTTGGTATTGAACAATTCCTGCAAGGACATTCTAAATGCTAAACGGTTTTTTTTGGAGGGAAATCCCAACTTTTTGTCTCAAGCTGGGCTTTATTAGAAAATTTATAAGAGAATATAAAAAAGCGAAAATTGTCGAGAACCATTTCTCTATTTTCAAAAATCGAAATCCAAGTGGGCACTTACAATACATCCAATAGATTCCAAATAAGTAAGATGGAGTGGTATTGACAGAAAGAATTTTTTATATTTTTTATCTTCTTCACGTCACTCCATTCATCCTTTGCGCAAACAATTGCAGGATGCTCAAGTGCCTGGTAATAACTCTCAGGTTTGTGAATGGCTTTTATCCGTTTTCTTCCCACTCCCTTCAAGCCTCTAGCCAAATATAAAATTCCTACAATTAAACTATAAAAAAGTATAACAGTTTATCCTTCATGAAATTGACAATTGCGGGGAAAGTTTTTTGAGTAGTGAACTAAAGGTAGACAAAGTTTAGGAGTGGTCTTTTCGTCATTTTCTTTCAAGATTAGTTTTAGAGATTTTACTTCGTCTGCTGAAAAAAAAGTGATGATCAAACAGTATATTATGATCCCCAAGAGAGAATGCATTTAGATGGATAACAGCTGAAAATTTTTCTTCCTGCCAAACTAGCAAAAATACATCGAAAAGTTAACTTTAACATTCTAAAAATTATAGGCAATATTCCATTCCACTTTATAGGGAAAAAACACATTCCATCTCTTGTTTCCTGACGCGACAACACATGAGATGCTCGCTTTTACACTTGCCCCTTTCCACACAATGATAAAAGGTAGACAAACTTTTACAAGGTTTTCTCTCCCATTCCATGTTGATATATCCTTCAACTTTACTTTTAACCGCAGAGCCATCCATCCGTCCCGTCTGACCAAAAAGTGTGTGAGCAACTTGGGAGCAAAAGTCCTCAATTTTCGAAACTCTCTTTGGTCCTTTTATATATAGATTCAGTATGAACTACTGAAAAAAAGCTAACATATTTGATGCTGTTGTGGACATGACAACATCATCGTCATGACCTCTCCCTCTCTCCATCTCCATCCATTGCCCTCTTGCACAGCACTTGTCAGTCGGCTATTCTTCTCTAGAACTACTTGATAGATAGTAAAAGTAGAAAGAAAAATAAAAGCGCAAAAAATGTCAGAAGTGCTAACTACGCACACAAGTTTCCCGTAAAAACTCAACCTTTATCATTATCTCTAGCGGTATCAACTTCACCGAGTCTACCTCCCTTGTTTACCAGAGGTAGAAATGGGGAGGTAAGGATGGACATCCCACACCTTTTCCTGAAAAACAAGTTGTTTACTGTATCCATATAGGAGTGAAAAGGGTAAGAATCTGCAATGTTATGATCATCTATACTAGGAGGAAAATATAGACTCTTTTTCACAGAATTGAGAATTGTATATAGCAAGTGCACGTGTGCAATCACATCCCTCCTTTTAGAGACACTTTTGGTTAGGTAACTCACTCCCAGTGAGGTAATAATGACAGGGGAAAAGTCAAGGTAGTGCACAACTCATTAGGGTCGACTACTCGAACAAGCTCAGCACGATGGCAAAAAGATTGAAAGATGACTCTGCCAACAGGAGCCAAAACAGACTGACTAATGATAATCGTGACTTTTATTTGCACTACGACTATGATTACTACAGTACAGTTCTTTAATAATAAGTATAAAAAATACTTTGACAGTCTCTTACAAGAAAATGCAAACTTTTTTTAGCACGTTTAACCTGGTCGGCTGGCATGTCTCCTCTCATTTCATAATCTTAATAATAAACTAGGAAAATAGTTTGAGTCGGAAAGTATCCATCTGTTTCGCATAATGATCCTTATAACATTGTTTCTTTTACTAAAAGTTCTGTTATTTTATGCAAAAACACAGTCTAATCGTCTAGCATGCCTGCTTTACATAAATACCATGTAAGTTGACAGAAGTGCACAAAGTCACTGCATCAAATTCAATATAAAAAACCGCTTTATCCAAACCACCCAAAACACGGGACTCCCCTGTACTACCTTAAACTGAACTGAAGCAGAACAGGCAAGATTTGTGGCTGCTAAAAAACTCTCATCTGGGAGAAACAAAGAAAGAAAAGTGATGAGTCTATGGAAAAACACAAGTTATTTTTTCTCCTACTGAAGCAGCTACTTCAACTCTGTCTAAAACCCAAGCCATCACTGTTTCATCAGTAACAAATATCTCCATCCTTGTATTGCTAGTTCATGGAGACTGTTCGTTTTTAAAGAGCCACAAAATAGATATTGATAGTAGAGATAGAATAGGAGTCTTTTACACGCAAAGCCTAAAATCTTACAATATTTTCTAGCATGCTTTGTCAGTGCGAAACTGCATCTATCCTCTTGTCCTGAAGGCAATAGCTGTACAAAGTTCTCCACAGACTAAAGCGAAAAGCTCATTCACTTTGAATTCTCGGCATACTAGAAGCTCTACAGTATTCACGGTTCACGAAGAAAAAAATACTTTGTCTTTTATGAAAAGCTTATTTCTATCTGTGTGGATTTTATATAATAATGTTTGCATCTACATATTTTTCACTAACGTTATGGCTGCTCTCATGTTCTATCTGCATGCTTGATGATGACTAACCACCAACATTGTGCGTTTACTATTCTCTCTACAAAGCAAAAACGAACTGAGCCTGTTTGTTACTGTTGCTGGTCTACTGATCTGAGCTATGAGAGAGTCAAGTTGCTTCTCCGCATATTTTGGAACTCCGAGTCAGATTGAGTTTGAACGTGTAACGGAGACGTTCTGTGTGCTGTTCGCCTGAGACTTATTATTTTTTGTTATTGTTTGAGAGAGTGCAAAAAGGAAAGGAATCTCGTCCTTTATGTCCTCTTAAGTTCTCTTTAGCCATGTATTTTTACTGAAAAAAACTTTGTTCATGGCCAATTATAAAAAAAACTTGGGGAACATCATCTAAACGCAGCTGAGGGAATAAAAAGGACGACCTTTTCGAAGAAAAAGAGGGTTTTAGCTGTCAATCCAAGTCATTGATGGGAATGTAAAAATT
Organism: Rambutsinella grinnellia; assembly: GCA_027743725.1. Taxonomy (NCBI): domain Eukaryota; kingdom Metazoa; phylum Arthropoda; class Collembola; order Entomobryomorpha; family Entomobryidae; genus Rambutsinella; species Rambutsinella grinnellia. The sequence goes on along the minus strand of JAHZMU010000975.1, from coordinate 4,421 downwards.
CATTCCTGACTTGGAATATTTAAGAGGAAAGATAATATCCATTAAGTGGGGACAGGGAAGTTTAAGAAATAAAAATTTAATTATCCAATTAAAACGGAAGAACAGCAAAGATTCTAGAATAAAACAATATTTGAGTGTCCATTCCGTGAGAAAAATATTTTCAACTTAACACTGCAAAAAATGCCATTACTCCCGCATAACAGGATATTCTTTTGATGTGTTTTTTCTGCCGTGTGAAAACGAGAAGGGTTACGGTTCTAAATTATAAAGTAACAGGATTGAGTTAAGCCACAGTTTTCATCCCGATAGTATAGAGATAAACACTAGCAATATATTTTTTTTCTGCGAGTGCAAAAATCCAATAACAAAACAGGCTCTCGTACATCTGTCCAAGTGGGAAATCGAAAAAGATTTGGGGATATATGATTGCGACTGTGTTGTGATTTTTTTCTTCACCAAGTTTTTGCCATCGTGATATGATGCGGTTTTTGTGAGAATGGTTTATGTGCGTGGGTGAGCATCAACATCGGCACGAAATCGAGCTAATCCATTTATTCCCTTTGTTGATGTGTGGCTTGTAGCCGTTCTGTGTCATTTTAATCTTGGAACAGTTAAATGAGGAATATCAAAGTGGTAAGTGGACAAACTAATATTTTTTCATGAGCAAAGTTAACTAATGGTTAGTGGTAAAGTTTGATGAAATGTGAAAGGTTGTGGGATGATATGGTTAAGATTAGATTTATATCAATTTAGGTTTTTATACAGTGGATTTAGTTAAAATACGTAATAATAATAATCATAATAAGCTAGGTTTTTGGATCACCCTATTCCATTCTCCCTCTTGGGTAACGTCCAACCTAATCTCTTTCTCCATCATATTCATTGGTGTAATGCCGAAAGCATGTTTTATTATTCTTAAAACCATATCGGATAGTATAAAAGGGAAAAGTGGAACAGGACAAGGGGTTATAGAAGTGATTTGCGAATTGGGTAAGCACGAGGAGAGAGAGAGAGAAGTGGTGGCGATGATAAATAATAATAAAGTTAAAGGCTTTTGAGAGTTGAATAAGGGAGGAAATTGTAAGATGTAAGATGGACAAGAAAATATAATAATAGTATAAACATGGATAAAAGTGGTGGAGGAATGGACATTCTCACATGACCAGAAGGGTTGTGGGTTTGCGGTGTGAGTACAGGTTCCTCTCATCATATTCTATGGGGACTATTCGGCCTAATAGTTTTGAATGGAAGAGCTCTTTTATGTACGGTTTCATGTTCCTTAATAAGCGTGTTAAGGGTTTAGCTGAGAAGACGGTTTTCCATATGAGCTATTTTTTATGACAATATAAGCAATAATAATAGCAATTGAGCTGGGAGGAAATTGTAAGATGGTTATTTTCTTGCAAGAAAATATAATAATAGTATAAACATGGATAAAAGTGGTGGACAATCTCTCACATGACCAGAAGGGTTGTGGGTTTGCGGTGTGAGTACAGGTCCATCTCATCATATTCTATGGGGACTATTCGACCTAATAGTTTTGAATGGAAGCGCTCTTTTATGTACGGTTTCATGTTCCTTAATAAGCGTGTTAAGGGTTTAGCTGAGAAGACGGTTTTCCATATGAGCTATTTTTTATGACAATATAAGCAATAATAATAGCAATTGAGCAAAAATAGAATGAAGGAGGACTTTTTTCAGGGAATCGGAATCGCTACGTTTCCATTCTCAATTTTTTCCGTGCACAGGAATTTGACACAAAAGAAATATTGGAGGCTGTGGCCTGAACCCTTTTCCAAGACGCGGAAATGAGAAGGACTAAAGGTCTTGCTCAAATCCTCCTTTACAATGAAGGGAATATGGTGAGGGATTTTTTAAAAAGTTCCCACTGGGTTTAGCACTACTTTTCTCAGGTTTTTAAATAGGTACCATCATCATTACAATCAGTTGGACAGGAAGATATAGAAAAAGTATTATTGGAATTTGAGTAAGTAGGCTTGAGCAACTTCTTTCCTTCTTTCCAATACGAAAATATTATTATGGGGAGGCAATAAGAAAGAAATAGTTGGAGTGGGCTTAAACTCCTATTGAAACCTATTTTTTCTTCTGAGCAACGACAATAATAACGGACAAGTAAAGCTTAAGTGAGGAACTTGAAGAAGCTGTCTTCCCACTGATGGGATGGATGGTGGTGGTGAGCACAAGGTTGATGCGTGCTCCTTTGGTATTTCTTGGCTCAAGACGCAACTTTTTCTCCTCTTTTCACAGTTCGCTCATGTTTTTTCAATGAGGAAAGGATGAAGACTGACTTGACTTGACTGTATAAAAATGTAATGTCTTGGTTCGGGTTCTCTTCTTCTAAAAGGAGAGGAAGGATTTTCGGTTAAGCCTAAATATTTCCTTCCACCATTTCACTATATATAATGCGGAGTGCCAAACCAGACAAAATAATATAAAACTATTTCTCTCTGTGTAAAAGTCTATAGGTATATAGGCAGTGCTAAATAACCTCATCCAAAAAAGATGTTGATTTTCTCCTTATAAAAATGATTGGATATGGCACGCTCTTATCTTCTCTATCAGTCATCATCTGTGTGATAAAGAAAGACTTTTTATATTTTAAAAGAGGAACGAAAAAATTCGCAAAGGATTTATATCGGAAGATAAGGTTTGAGAGAGGAAGTTTCATATAGCTCGGCTCAGTTCATCCATCCATAATGGAGGGAGGAGATGAGATAAAATGCACTTTTATGTAAATGTAGTTGAGTTTTCGCCTCTTCTGATTGCGGATCATAGATTTGACCTGATCCACTTTCTTGCTCGTCAATGATTGTCAGTCTCTTTATACACTTGATTTAGCTTTGCCTTCTCCAAAAAAATTAACTTTTGAGCGTTTAATATGCGTCATGTGTGTCATTCTTTGGCTATTAAACTAAGGAAGGAGAAGCAACTCCCATGTGGAGTTTAAATGGGAGTGTTAAGGGAGTTATAAAAAAGCTTCTGCAGATTTTCGAATCCTTCCAGCTCGTTTGAATGGATTGGCGTGCGCCACAAATGTTCCGGTCGCAGTTATGCAAAGATATTGAGAAGGATTTCAGTGCAAAATTTTCACCCTCTTTGTTCGTCCAACGACTTCTTTTCAAAGTTCAAAGTATGATATCGATTACAAAGTAGAAGTTGAAAGTGTTTGAATCTGCAGTATTTATTATAATGGGGATAATCATCTCATTTAATGGTTATTTATGACCATCACTAAGGTCTTGGCTGAGTTCTTATCAGACACTTTCATTTTAGCCGTGCCTTATTTTATTTAGGGCAGAGGCGAACACACGACACTACACCAACTTATTCTAATTGTTGTCGCGAGACCCATCGTCATCACATCGCTGTAGATTTCGCAAAGCGCTAAATATTCAATCAATGAATGAGAAATGAATATGGTTGAGTGAATCATTTAAAGAGTTGAGAATAAGTTTGTAAACTTTTATATTGTTACTTTTCAACTTTTGTCATGTGAGTAATAAGATGAAAGGACGCAATGTCAGGAGTCATTATCATGATAATCTTTGCACAATCAAAAACAACGGCACATACCGATCATATTATCGTATAAAGTATCGTGTTTGCCTTGTACCAAAAAATCTGTAAAAAACGTCTTTTTTATAAGGAGTAGACAAACAAGAATATGTGTCGATTTTCAATTATCTATCTTCTGTGAGTAAGCGCTTACTCATGCCTGAAGTCAAGTGTGAAGGGTTCGACGAGATTTTTTAAAGTTCAAAGTGAAGAGAGTGGAATGACAAGGGACAAGTGGTGGACACGCCATAAAAATGCAAAATGATGGAATATTAATTCAAGCTAAAAGTAGTAGATGAGATCATTGTACATCTTAATGTTGAAATAGTTGGATCAAGTCCGATTTTTCAAAGAATCATGATAGATGATGGTGACAGCGTATGGACATTCTTTGCGACTGCAGTTAATGTTGTTTTTCATTCAATCTTAAGTGACTTGTCTTGTTTTGATCTTGTTGCTATTATTGTCAAATAACTTTGGGTAGGTTATAACGCATTAGTTTCAAGCTTTGCTAATTTGGCTACTGCAGAAGATGCGGTTTTTTGTTGGTGAAGGGTTATTAACGTCAGTGATTGCAAATAATGGCGATTGTATTTGAGCAAGTCATGTTCAGTTGAACTCCTCGGTTGAACTTTTGAAGTAGATACGTAGTAGCTGATAGGACAACTTTCGTTGGTGGTTTAAACATTATTATTTTTACTTCTTTCGGAAAGTCCGTTTTCTGTTTACAGAGAAAGATGATTCATGTTTTGCTTTAAAGCACAAAGAATTCTTTGAAGTATGTATTTCATTACGGGTAGGAATATGAACCAACCTTAACTGATGACAACAACTTTATTTGCTTT
>JAHZMU010000974.1:2860-16202 GCA_027743725.1 Rambutsinella grinnellia | reverse complement strand
ACTCTTATGCGCGAAGCGCCGCAAATTTTATAATTATGCACTCTGAAATGTGTCATTTTTTACAATTTTCTACTATCTTGAGGTTGTGACTTCTACATTTCCTCATTATTTTCCCCTTATTCCCCGGCCCCTCCCTTCCCCGGCCTCGTTTTTTTCACTATCTAGCACTACCCTCAGTACGGCCCTGTTTACTACTGGCTATGATTCTAATCATGAGTCAGGACTAGATCCACTAATCTAATTTCACAGGAATCATTCACATGAACAGTATCAGAAATGTACAGGTTTTGACATAGTAACGAGGGTTATATGTAAGTATTGGATTTTGGAGTTAGACGTAGCGTAAAGTTCAAGTATAAATCCAACTACAAATTTTATGTCGGGCTATATCGTAGTCCAACATTTTGGACTTGCAAAATCGTGTTGGGGAATGTGAGATTGGAGAATTGTAGTAGGAAACTCAAACGCTATATTTCACCATCGCTCTGTGAACATGTGAGAGAGCTCTTGTCCATCACTTTTTAATTAATTTTAATTATCAAACCAGCGTTTTTTGCACTGAACTTTCATTAATTAATAAAATAAGTCAACAGTGAGTGATTTTAAGGTAAGTAAATATATTTATTTTTTAGGTTAACCATGCTGTGACTAATATTAATTGTGAACTCGACCAGAATTGCTTCAAAGGCCTCTGTCACTAATTATTTATCACTTTCATTATAGAATTAGACTGCAATGGAGTCTCTCAAGGAGCAAATTTTGAAGTTAAAACCGGACGACTACATATCATTCATGCAGGATGTTCATCGAAGCTATCCATTGCGATCCACGGAGTTAACTAACAAGATAGTTAATAAATGGAAGAACGATGATAAGAAGGCAAGTTATAAGAACTAGTGTGAAATAATTATATCCTAATCCACTATTAAATTTTTAATTTACACAGGACGTGAAAAGCAAGGGAATGCCAAAAGTGAACCAAAGAGCCAATTCCAGTTGCAGTGGCTTGGGAAGTAACCCACCGTCGAGTCAACCTCAAGGACACCATGTGAGCGATACTTCTACTCAAGTCCCACCCGGTGAAGTTCCAAAGCCAGGCCCATCCAGTTGCAGTGGCCTGATAAGTAAATCAGTGTCGAGTCAACCTAAGCCTTGGCAAATCAGCGCTTGGAAGGTAAACGCTTAAATTCTAAAGCACTGTGAATTAAATTATAAATAAAATTTCTGTTCCTTTATTGTAGACGGGCGTGATATTTAGGGGTGACAAGGTTCCATTGGGCGACAAATTGTTTATGGATGTAGAAAAGATTACTTTGAAGCTCCAGCCTGGGCAGAAGTCTCATTTTCAGAAAGCTGCAACAATTGCAGTCGTGAACCAAGATGGAAAGGTCGTGCTTTGGGCATTCATTAAAACCCCTGATGCCAGTGTGTGTCAATATTGCTACAAAATGACACATTTGACTGAGAAGAAGTTGGAAACAGGAATTGATTTAGAAACGGTTAGCGTTATATTTTTAAACATGTGAACATTAACTTTTAAAACTGTCTTCAACTAAATGTTTTAAACTCTTCTCTCCTTCCAGCTTCATCTTTTGCTGAAAATCTGCCTAAAAGGAAACCAAGTAATCGGTGCTGCGATAGACAACGATTTCAAGTCTTTGCAATTTCCTTTTGCTGCAACTTGGGACCTTCAAAATGTCTACCAAGACGGCAGTGGCCAGCCTTTTGGATTAGGACACATAGCTCGCTACCTGTTAAATAACAGATCCGGGTTTCAGGAAGGCCATCACACTGCCATTGATGATGCAAGGATGACGCTTCGTATCTACCTCAATTATCTGGACTCAATTAAAAAGGGAACTTTTCAGAGAGATTTGAATAGGCTGTCGGACACAAGACAAGAGTACAAGAAATCATGCCCAAAATTCTTTGCTGAAAAATGCCGTTGCAAAAATTAATTAAAATGTTAGTTTATAAATTAATAATTCATGTACTCGACAAACTTTGCATAGAGTGCCACTGACATGGTGGGAATATTGAATTACTTGATTTAATAAAGGATTGTTTTCCATATGACGACACTGCTTTTATTTACATTCCAAATATTTAATATAAGTTAACAATGGATCCAAGAGCGATACTGTTTACCAAGCACAGAAAATTAGCCCTTAGGCTCTTAATTGCATCAAGACTTCGTTTGAAACCTGAAACCCTTTGACCTTGATTCTTTGAAAGAGGAGGAGTGCCTTGATTTTTTTAGATTTTGTAAATCTGACATTTTGCGTATTCGTAAACTGCTCCAAATTCCCTACAAGTTTGTATGCTCTAACGGAACCACATGTAGTGGCATCGAAGGTGACTGACAGTGCTATTTAATGCAAATTTTGGCGAGCTCATTTAGAATTTAATTTGCTTTCTTTTATTGATTATAGCATTTTGCATCCTCCTAAAACGCCTGGCATATCCATGCAGGTTATGCGAACTGGCCAAGTTCTTCGGGCGGGACAAGAAGCAAATATCAATTATTTTCAATGCCGTTTTACGTCAGGTTATTGCGCAATTTGGACATTTACTCGAGGACCTTAACCAGTGGTGGTTATCAAATGAGTACCTACGCGTTTATAGCGATGCAGTAGCGAGAAAGGGATCGCCATTAAAGAATTGTTGGGGCTTTATTGACGGTAAGGATGACAGTGGCACAAAACGTAAATTATGTCGAGCTCAAACTAACGTCAATGTTTATTTTATTAGGAACTGTAAGGCCTACATGTCGACCAAATGTGGATCAAAAGGAATGTTATAACGGTCACAAACGTTGTCACGCTATCAAGTTTCAATCAATCGTAACACCCAACGGATTAATCGCAAACTTATATGGACCAATTGAAGGCCGACGACACGACTCATTCATGTTGTCTGAAAGCAATGTTCTTCCACGGTTAGTCGCCAAAAACGAAGGGGAGAACGAGCCATTTTGCATCTACGGGGACCCTGCCTACCCACAACGCTTAGAATTGCAGTGCCCTTACAGAAATCCTGCGACGCCAAATGAAAAGGAATTTAATGCAAAAATGAGCAACGTTAGGGTAGCGGTAGAGTGGGAATTTGGTAAAATAATCAGTACTTGGGCATTTGTAGATTTCAAGAAAAATTTAAAACTGTATCTCCAACCAATTAGTAATTATTACAAAGTAGCTTGTTTATTAACTAATATTCATACTTGTGTTAATGGATCTAAAACTTCTAGTTTTTTCAATTTACAACCACCGACTGTCGAAGAGTATCTTACAACACAAATTTAATTTAATTTAATTTAAATAAACACGTATTTAAAAATTTATGTTGACTCAGACAACTTTTCCTTGTTGCCTCCTGCAACACATTGATTCCTTAGCAACTGGAACAACAGCGCTCGCTCCTCCCGTTCCTTTTCCATCCGCTTATTGTCATCTTCCCTGCGTTTTTCTTCCATATCTAGTTTCCGTTGTTCCATTGCCATTTGCTTCGATTCCATCTCGCGACGATGTTTTTCATTTTCCTCTTTAATTGCAAGCTCTCGTTCTGCCATTTCAATGCGCTTTTGTTCCATCGCCAGTTGGGTTTCTTTTTGTGTATTTTCTCGCTCTTCGGCAGTCTTCAGAATTTCGATGTACTCTCGGGTGCTCTGTCTGGAAATCTTTGCTTTTGGAGTGGAATCCTCATCCTGATCACCTGTTGGCAGTGGAAGTGGATGAAATCACTTTCGAGTTTCCCAACGCCCAAAATATTTTAAAATAATTTTACCTTTCCCTAGTCCCTCTGCCGCTGCGTCACGAATCTTTTGTGCCCTTTTCTGGGATTCTTCAACCACTTTTTTGGCAGTTGGAGCCTGTACTTCGTTGTTCCAGTCCTGTATAACGCTTGCTATCTCAGTCAACAGTTGCATTTTTTCCGTATATTCCTCTTCCGTTCCAGAGCTAGCAAATTAGTTAAACATTTTTTATCAGATTACATTTAACTATCATATTACGTGTAACTAATTACCCTCGCAGTGATTTGGCATTGTCCGATTTGAACTGTTTCAGCATGAGGTCGAACCGACGCTTGATTGGAATGTAATCTTTAACGGGAATTTTAACTCGCTGATATATCTTCTTCCACTTTTCCGCCGCGCCTTTGCCGACTGGTTTTTCAAAGATGACCTCTTTTAAAATGGCGATGTCTTCTGATTCTTTATATCGATGATGACCTTTTTTCGCTTCATTATCCTGATTACCCTCTTCTATTTGGTTTACTTCTAAATCATTCAAATTGACGTCATCACCGTTAAGAAATCGAGTGTACTCGTCATCCGTCACCTCCACTAACGACATGGTGAATTATCTGTCAAATAAAACGTTAGTAATGGATTAATTAACTAAAAGAAACAGGTTGGAACTCGACTTGGTTTGCATCACAGCCACTGTCCAACGCTTCGCTATTAAATTAATATAATTGTAATTTAATAAATCACGACTGAATTTACTTTACAGCCACTGTTTAATTAAATTTATCAATTGCCAAATATAGTGGCACTTACAATTTTATACAAAAACTTCAAATTTAATTAAAACATTTAACCAACAAGAAATCAGATGAAAGTGGAGGGCTATCAAATTTTTGCTTTTCATATATCGCTCACATCCGAAATGGGGCAAAGTGGCATGAAAAGTGTAGAATTGGTAAGTACAATACACTGTATTTAAGTCGACCACTTTCAGTCCAAAAGATTTTTGAGTTCCGTACAATTGTACGTTCCGACGGAAGAAAAGTCCAAAATCCAAATCCAAAATGGTTTTGGATGAATATATAACCCTCGTTAGTCTGTGTGTGATCTCTGTTCTGTGCAACGTCATCTTCGTCATTCTCATCTCTTTTTCTGGTTTTGCGGCTCGATATAAAATCGAATGGCTCATCTCTTCTCGTCTTCTCTCATCTGCTTTTTTCGTTTTTTCTACTCCATTTGAGATTTGACAAGTAAAAGCATTCGTTCGAGTACAGCTGTGCTTTAACTGTGAAAAAAAGTGCCGCCCACTTCACCACCCTCGCCTTTTACACAATTAGTTAACTAAATAGTGATTTGTGAGCTTTGCAAAGTGTGGTTGGAAGGTGGATTGGAGTTTGATCAAAGTGGATTGAAGTAATCAGTAATCAGTTGATTAATCATGGACGCTTTCGACGACGCCTTCGGAGAGACCCCACCAGAGGTTAAGAGCAACGGAAATGGAGTGGAGGAGGAGGCTGATCCAGCAGCAGAATTTTTGGCGAGGGAGCAAAGCAATTTCGCTGGGCTCGAAGATGAGATTCCGGCCGTTGGGGATTTAGCAAATGGGAATGAGGACGTTACAAATGGGAATAATGGAATGGGAGAGTTTGAAAATATTGGGGAGAATGGTTTAGGGGTTGATGATGATTTTGGGTTGGGTGGGGCCAGGCCAGAGTCGCCGGTGAATGGGACACATAACATTTTTGTGCAGAGGGAGGAACCCGAAAAGATTAGGATTTGGAGGGAGGAGCAGAAGAGGCGATTGGAAGTTAAAGGTAAGAGATAGTTGATATCTCAAATGGAGTAGAAAAAACGAAAAAAGCAGATGAGAAGACGAGAAGAGATGAGCCATTCGATTTTATATCGAGCCGCAAAACCAGAAAAAGAGATGAGAATGACGAAGATGACGTTGCACAGATCACACACAGACTATGTCAAAACCTGTACATTTCTGATACTGTTCATGTGAATGATTCCTGTGAAATTAGATTAGTGGATCTAGTCCTGACTCATGATTAGAATCATCCATAGCCATTCGAGTAGTAATCATCCATCATCTTTTATTGCTCAGCCTTCAGCCAAAATACCAGTTTTATTCTCTAAACCTTTTATTTTCAACCTCGCTATGTTAGTAAACCATCATTAATCATCAATCTGATTGATTCAATCATAACCATTAACATTACCTTATGATTGATTTAGCTAATGGCTTGGCTCCCATTTAAATACATTCATTATTTTAGCTTCTGGGGCGACTTGACCCACCGCCCATTTCAAATCTTAATGTGAGGTTTACAAGATAATGGTTTACCATAACATTTCATTGACTCATCCCATCTCACATCTCTCAACCAAAAACTTTCATCTTTTTTCACATCCCTCCTATCCTTTTCCTGTCGAATGCCGCATTGCTGTATCCCCTCTTGGTTCTTGGTTAGCATCTTTTTTCACAGTTTTACTTGAGCTTTGAGGTAGAAAAGCTGTTGTTTTACGAAACTTTTTCGTCTTTCTTTTAATCCTCTTAAAAAGGTAAGTATTTTTAAGGTACTTAAGGCCCTGAAAACATTCAGGTTCTAACACGTTCAGACATAAATATTTAGCATCAGACATAAACAGTTGAAGACGTTTTGGGTGAAAAAAAATGCAATCATAAATATTTCTCTTTTACCCCAGCCATTATTCGGTATTCAGCAACAGAACATGAAAGTGTTGCAGTGCAACAACCGCTCCTGCTGTTGCTGAAATTGGCATTTTTTTCTAATTTTTTTTTTCGATGCGCATCAGATTTTTTTTGTAAGGAAGATTCAAAGATTGAACAGGCTGGGGATTTTGTGAAAAAGTTGGGATTTTTTAGTTTTTTAACGAAATAGTTTTAAAGGTCAGCTGGTAGTTTAATTAAGGTTAATTTTATTTAAATTGGTTTGGTTTTAATTTTTGTTTATTTTACTTTACAGAAGAGGCAAAATTGACAAGGCAGCTGACATAAAAGACAAGATGAGTTTCACATATGGAAGGCCGCCTCCGAAGATCGAGGTAAGTGTAAGGCTTTTATTGATTTGATTAAATATTTTTTTAACTTTAATTATATTTCAGTTTACTTGATTATTATTTTTTGATTTTATTGAGTTAGTTTATCTTTAGATAGTTTTGAAGCACATTCCTTAGATCCATCTTCGCCGCAATCGAAGATTGATGAGTCATAGGTGTGCGAAAGCAAAGCTTGGAAGTAGAATTTGAGTGGGTGAAGCAAGGAAGTATTTTGTTTATCACGGAATGTGATTGTTGTTGTACTTTTTTGCTTAGAGTCTTATTCAGTCTATTGAAAAGCTACAGAAAAATTATAAGCTAAAATGTCAGAGGGAGTTTAGTAGTTTAAGTACTAATTACGAAATGCTAATCGTTTATTTTTTCAATAGGTTTTATGACCGACGTGACGCAGAAGACGCAATGGAATCATTAGATGGACGTGTATTGGACGGAAGGGAATTGCGAGTACAGATGGCAAGGTATGAGTTTGAATTGATTACTTTAAATTGAAGGGTCACATTTTAATATATAATGATAATTTTTAACAGGTATGGCCGTCCACAATCTCCCCATGGCCGTGGCTCGCGCAGACGGTCGGGGTCTAGGGACCGTGGTGGTGGTGGCGGTAGAGATCGCCGAAGACGAAGTCGTTCTGGGGATAGAGGACGCCATAGGGAAAGGGGAGGAGGAGGAGGACGCGGAAGGTCAGAGAAGTTAGAAAATACACATTGATCCCAGAAAGCTAGAAGGAGACTCGACTCGTTTCAATATCTTAATATTCGCCTTAAAATTATTTCAGATCTCGCTCCAGATCAGGATCAAAAGGAAGAGCTGATCGGTACAGATCGCGATCGCGTTCAGCTTCCCCAAAACGGTCCAGAAGGTAAAATTTGAAATAAAATATTAAAATCTTTGATGTATTTTTGGTTTACAGCATTGGTAATTAATTGCTATTCATTCTTGCAGAGATTCCAAGGAACGCGGAACTGACAGGGATGCACGGATAGGTGACCGAGACAGATCTAAAGAAAGATCCCGCTCTCCTCGCTCCAAGTCTAGATCCAGATCTCCCGATTCGGATAACTGACTTGATCGTATCAACCCCACAGGATTGGAGCCACACGCGGAGAGGGAAAATGCATTGGAGTTGGAGACATTTGGTATAGGCTACTTTGTAAGTAGCTTGATATAAAATTAAGATTCTTATAAATGTTATTACAATAAGTATTGAGTAGTTTAGTTTAAAATATCAACTTGCATAATATTGTCCTTCCTTCCACAGTAGGCAAAGCTACTACAAGTAGAAGGCGCACCAAGTTTTTCACTTTGTTACTTAAGTACATTCAAATATAATTGTTATTGCGTGTGTATGTGAATAATTATTATAAAATTAAGTTAAACTATTGTAATCTAGTTAGGTTTCAACTAATTTTTAAAAACATTTTAAACAGTCCGATTTCTGGAATTAAAAGTTTTGTTATTATTGAATATTATATTCAGATGCTGAAATTGCTGTAAAGTAAGCTGTATTGGTGATGATGATGAGAGAGGTGACCCACAATTGCAGTTTTGCTGTAGCTGTGTTGCCGTTCTTTGATGATGGTTGGGGGTGATTGGTGATTGAGATTGGTGGTGTGTAGCTGAAATTCTCAGAGACAAGCTTACTCATACTCACACACGTTTTGCTCTCGCTCTGCTGGAACGTAATCGCGTGTCGCCCAAGCTGTGGTTTCCAGATTTTCTCATTCGTGTAGTTTGGCAGTTTTGGCAGAAAGAATGGCGGTGTCGGTGTAAAACTTGGTATGCTACACAAATTGCAAAAAAAATTAAGAAAAGCTAAGCGTAACTCTTTTGGCGATTAGCTTTTGTGTTTGTGTCGTTTTTATTTAGATTGATTCTTGATTCAGTTATTGGTTTAGATTTCCTAATTATGTATGTTTAGCCTTTTCGTACTGCATTTCATTTTTAACAACGGAGTTGGAGCTGGTGGTTCTTCGGAGCTGTAGTGTTTTTTATAGTTTGGCGGCGCAAGGGTCACAGCTTGAGTTGGAGAGAGAAAGGAGCAGTGGTGGCGGAGATTTTTACGAGTTGTGAGCTTGTCTGAAGGCTGAAAAATGCAATTTTTTATGAGAGATTATTTACAGCAAAAAAAAAGATTAAGTTTTTACAACTGCGTTGGGTTCACTTCTACTTCTTCACAACTCTTGGTGTTAGAAATTGGTTGGGGGCGAGAGAAAAGCTGCGTTTTTAGGTAAGTTTTTTCCGAATCTATGCATAATCTGACTTTTAATAATTTAGAATAGTCTTTAGAATTAGTTTTAAAAGCTTTTATATTGTTAAAAACTTGTAAAAAATTTTAAATTACAAAATTATAAATGCAAAGATCTTTAATAAAGTGATTTAAAACTTGATTGCTCGTCTCGTTTTAAATTAGTCAAGGCATATACCAAGTGATGTCATGAAAATCCATTAATCTTTATGAGCAGTGGTGGCGGAGATTTTTACGAGTTGTGAGCTTGTCTGAAGGCTGAAAAATGCAATTTTTTATGAGAGATTATTTACAGCAAACAAAAGATTAAGTTTTTACAACTGCGTTGGGTTCACTTCTACTTCTTCACAACTCTTGGTGTTGTAAATTGGTTGGGGCGAGAGAAAAGCTGCGTTTATAGGTAAGTTTTTTCCGAATCTATGCATAATCTGACTTTTAATAATTTAGAATAGTCTTTAGAATTAGTTTTAAAGCTTTTATATTGTTAAAAACTTGTAAAATTTTAAATTACAAAATTATAAATGCAAAAAGATCTTTAATAAAGTGATTTAAAACTTGATTGCTCGTCTCGTTTTAAATTAGTCAAGGCATATACCAAGTGATGTCATGAAAATCCATTAATCTTTACGGCTCTCGCATGCGTATTTAAGACAAGTTTTTGACAGTAGAACGGGCAAAGACGAGCGTGTAGCGAGTCGCTACTAGCGACTCTCACTTTTCCATCTCGGGTTAGATAGTTTGCTTGGTTCAAGAAGAGAGGATCATATTTTTTTTGGAGAGTGGTAGAAACGTCTCTGGATAGCTCTATCTTATAAAAAGGAAATATCACCTTTCGAATCCACTCGGCTTGCTAAAGTTGGGGAACTCCTTTCTCGAGTAGGGAAAGCGTAGGGGAGCCAGGACAAGTTAGTCTGTTGTTGGTTCTCGGGAAGTGCAGAAGTGCTTTTCTTCTCCAGTTGGTTAGTGAAAAGTGAAAGTAGAATTTCCCTTGGAAGAAATGTGACATTTAAGGCGATAGAGAATTTGGATTGGAATGTTCTTGTTGGACTGGACTAGACTTGAGGTAAAATTATTCATGAGCTATTTCATACTATAGAAGCATATTTGAAGTCATTTCCCCCTCATCGTTCACACTTGATTGATCAGTTATCGGGTTTTTTGAAGGCTGTTGAGAGATTGTCTATTTTATTGGTAGATAAAAGTCCGATTAAAATTCTACAACTTTATTATTTAAGTTGGAGATAATAAGGGAGCAATGAAGCCATTTTTTTCGTAAAACTTTTCATACTTTTCCATATAATAATGGGCTTGAGGCACGTAAGAAAGTGGGAATGGACATGAGAATAGAGAGAGTGGATTCCCTCCACATAACAACCTCCCTCCAAGCAGCCAACGACCCAAGGAATAATGATAATGGGATTGGAAGAGTGTTCGGCGTAGGAAAAAATGTATATTTTTCCAGTAATAAAAAGGGAGTAAAAAAAGAGCGGAAGGAAGCATTGCATTTCTCAAAGTATACTTGCATCTATTCCAAACAATGGAATGCGTAAATCATGATTTGATAGGGGAATTCATTTTACCTTACGCATAGTCAGTTTCAGTAATAAACGCTTAGAGATATATGTTAGATGAGATGGTAAATTGGGGATATTTGAATAAGCTTTTATTTCTCCTTTTTGCCTGTTGCATTGAAACGATTTGGTTACGTTTTACTTAATGGCATTTTGATAGAAAGAATGTCTTCACTCTTCATCACTTGTTTCTTTTTACGATTTTTTTCTCAAGAGATGAAATGATCTTTACATCAACTCTAATTTATTGAGTGAGTAAAATATGGTTTTACTCAAGTGAAAGAGAGAAATTGATTGTAAGATAAGTGGTAGCTTAAATGGAGGGGGTCACTCACTCTTGGGACTAAATATGTCATCACAAACAGAGCTCACAGGAGAGCTCCTGGAAGACCAGATTTTTTCAAGGAGGTTGATGATACCGAGCCGACTGCACAAACTCTGAGATCATCCATTTGGGATGAAGTGGTTTGGCTTTTTTTGCTTCGGCCGACCAGATCACAGATATGATGAACAAATTGAACGAAATGCTCTTTAATTTCAGTTCATGAGTCTCCTCATGTTTCAATATTGCACTCGAGGGTGTGGATTAGGCTTACATAATAGCTTCCGGATAGATAAAGTCGATAAGTCGATAGGATCTATTGCTTAAAATCTTTTTTTAATTTATAAGTTAATCCAAACCTTTTAGTCCCATTTGGGAAGGTTTTTTTGTTCCTGACTTTTAGAAAAGTTTTGAAACTTTCCAAACACCAGAATTCTTAATGAATAGCGTGGTTTAAACGCTTAAAATATGCTTAGGCACGCGCTACCCCCGTCATTCTGTTTTCCGCATAAGTGGATAAAAAGAGAGAGATTTTTTAGTTTTAAAAGTTTTTCCTTTCACTTTCCGAGAGATGAAAGGTGAAAGCTTTGAGTGGAGAGCCTAAATAAATCCGAAAAAAATCAGATTCAGTCCATTTCATCCTCATTCAAAAATTCATTCATTCTGAAAAATATATATTCCCAACTCATATTACGTAATAATGAGCAATGTCATGTCTCTCCTTTTCACTTACAACTCTTCCCATCCACACCACAACAGTACACGCAACTCCAAAACTTTCCAATCCACCCTCTCTCTACACGGCTTATCTATCCAAACACTTCCCTCCACCTCCACACATAGAAGATATAGGGAACCCCGTCAATGCTAAAACTGTCTCCAAAAAGTGTACAGTAGTCTCTTCCGCTCCACTCGAATCGAGGGAGAGAGAGAAGGGAGAAGCGAAATCATTTTTAAGAGAAAAAAAATATCCAGAGTCTCTCTCTCTTTTCTCTCTCGGCGGTCGATACAGGGGTTGGTGATGGTAGCTCGGGCGATGGCAACGCTTTCCCTCCTAAAAAGGGTTCTAAGGAACAAGTAGCTATCCACAATCCACATATCTTTCTATCCTCATCTTTCTATTATGTAATAGTCCGCTTGCTCATTTTTTTTACTCTGTTGGCATCATCGGCGGCAGCCTCTCCTCTTATTTCTCTCCTTTTTTTACGATTTTCATTTTCTCCTCCGAGAGAGAGAAACTTTCCATCGATATATTTTCTCCTTCTCTCGCCTCTCCCAATCCTACTTTCTCCATTCTTAAATATACCCAAAGATCTATTTTTACCCACCACTTAATTATAATTATTCTCTATTTTTAACTAGCTTTTAAAGGTCAAAACTGAGAAGGAAATTAGATCATTTCCTCTCTTCTCTTTTGCGATGAAAACAAAACCAGTTGATTTAGAAAAGATTGAGGTAGGCAGTAAATAAGTTGAGTAATAGTTTCCGCCCTTATCACTTTATGCTTTCGTGTCATGACCGAGTAAAAATGATCATTAAGAGACAACCTTGATGTTCTAGAGAATGATCTAAGTCAATTCATATCATAAAAGCTGATAAAAGCTACTAAATTTAATGCCACGACCCTCACCTTTCTCCATGCGGGATCATTTATCCACTCTCTTAAGCGACTACAAAAATAGCCCATATTAGAAAAGGCACACCCATCCAGATATTTTTAGAAGAGTTGAGCTAATAAAAGACGCGCTTTCAGAATAAATGACTCGTGATCCGCTCTTCTCTCCACTTCTTCCATCATTATCATAACCATTAGCATACCATCATCAGAGCCAAATCTAGTGTTAATGCTGATAATTTTTTCTCTCTCTCCAGCAGCGAAAAAGCAAAGGTCTCATTTTGGTCAAATAGTTTTAACGGAAAAAATTACATGTACATTACGGTCCTGTCCTCTCCAATACAAAACTGTCATTCAGCCTTCCCATTAATAATGAAATAGGTTGTGTTGTTGAGAACGGAAACAAGCTGTAAATTACACGTACAACCGGTCCTGTCCTCTCCAATACAAAACTGTCATTCAGCCTTCCCATTAATAATGAAATAGGTTGTGTTGTTGAGAACGGAAACAAGCTGAATACTTCCTCTTCCCAAAAAACTCCCAACCAATAAAACTTTGGGAATAAAAAAGGTAGAAAACAAGAGCTTAATGAAGATAAAAAAAAAGTGCATTCTACCCCTCAACCCTTCATGTTCTCTTTTTACGATTGAATGGGATAATTGAGCTTCTCAAAAATGTTTTCGATGCACTCCTCTCCCTCTTCACGACATGATACACATATGTCGTGACACTTGTCACAAAAGTAATGTCATTA
>JAHZMU010000973.1:0-10601 GCA_027743725.1 Rambutsinella grinnellia | reverse complement strand
GGTGGTGGCAAGGCAGTAACACTGGATTGATTGATATGACCAATCCAGACGCAGTCAAATGGTGGACAGATCGCCTTAAAAAATTACAGGATGACACTGGATTAGATTCATATAAAGTATGTTCTTTAAATTTCTTACACAAAAGAAAGCCGGCCGGAAACATTCTAGACAATAATTTTAATCTGAACAGTTTGATGCTGGCGAGACTAACTGGTTACCCGCATCAGCAACCTTTTTCGATCATGAAGATAGGCTTTGGCCCCAGATTTATACAACAGCTTATGTAGAAGCATGTGCTACCTTTGGGGGCATGATAGAAGTCAGAGCTGGTTTCTTGAATCAGGTTAAGTAAATATTATAGCAGAAATCTGACAATCATTTATGATTTTTATACGATTTTCAAATTTATTATTAGGATCAACCAGACGGCAATGAGGAAATTACTCAAGAATTTTTCGTGAGGTGGATGCAAATTAATGCTTTAATGCCTGGAGTTCAGTTCTCTTTGGTCCCATGGAATGTGGGGAGAACTGATGCGGAAAAGGCTGAGGTTGGCTTTTTTATCATAAACTTTAATATCTTTGTCCAATTATGCGAAATATTTGATCTCAATTTTAGACTGTAAGACTTTGCTTGGAAGTGATTGCAAAACGAGAAAAATATGCTGATCATATCTTACGCGCTGCGAGACAAGCTGTAGAAGATGGGACTCCCATGAACAGACCAATATTTTGGGTCGATCCAACCGACAGCGAAACCTTTGCCATAGATGACCGTAATTTACAAAATTTTAATTAATCTTGACAAATCGCAAGCAGAAAAAACTGAAATTATTAAGATATTATTTGATTATAGAATACATGCTTGGAGACTCCATCCTCGTTGCCCCAGTCGTCAATGAAGGTCAAGTAAGTCGAGATATTTACCTGCCAAGGGGAACATGGGTTGCCGAAACTGACGGTGCTGTTCATACCGGTCCTGTCTGGCTGAGAGACTACCCAGCCCCAGTAAATGTGGTGCCAATGTTTGTAAACTCCAATTAAATTGTAAAGCTTTACTTTCAAATTAAATAAATCAACATCTGCAAAAATCCTCATAATTGCGTGAATCACAATTCCCCAGACAATCTTGTTCGCCTATTCAGCACCTTAACCAATTCTTTTTCGTAAGACAAGTAATGTTATCATCTTAATATGTGCGGTTAGCTTATGACACGTTAGCATAACTCACCATAAGTGACAAATGACGAGTTTAACAGACCACAACCGCATAACGTCAAATCTACTGCTAATGTAAGAACTTAAATCTGATTAAATGTGCCAAGGTGTGTAGCAAAAGCGAATAAAGTTTTCGCGTTTTAATTTGCTCTGACCGCCCTACACACATTTGATAATTTCCGTTGGGCATAACTAAACTAATTTTTCCTATTGACCATGCAAATGTTAGAAAATCTTTTTTTAAACTGCAACTGGTATTACTTAACTTTAAATTTCGTATTTAAATTACAAAATTGTGTTAGAAATATAAGCATTAAAATTACAAATCGATTTAAATGTCTTGACCTCTCCCATTTCAAATAAAGCCCTGAAAATAATTTATTTGACATTTGATAAAATTCGATTGCATAAGCATATCAGAATTTGATCAAGTCGTATGAGCATTTTGTCAACCTTGCTAGAGGACCGTTTTTCCGAGTCATGAACCATGAAATTTTCGTTCTATATAGTTTGGTTCTTGCTGTGCGCTTTATCATTACCTTGAAACTCGAAAGTGGATGATGAACAGGATTATTCGTTGACAATTGACATTATAAAGGCAAACATTGTCACTCATGTCGGGTATTACACAATCCCCTTCCGGCTTTCCGGGTGGCAGATTAATTTTACTGAACAGATTTATAATTTGTAGACCTTGCTGTTACCCTCCAACTAAATAATTTACGACTAATTGCAGCAGTCAGCGATAAAGACAAATTCTCACAAATCTCAAAGTGAATTGACAATATGACTATCATATTGCACCATGAATCCGTTGTTAATGATGGCAATCAACCATGAACGTGAAACTGTTAAGACGTCAGCGCAAACTTGGAACAAGGCTATATGATTTCAACTTTCAACGCTCATTAACTTTAGGTCTTATAAAAATTATTACGAAACATTTTAAATATCATTGTAAGCGGATAAAAATAGCTCGTCCTATATTAAAATAATGATGTTATTCATGCCACACAAGAATTAAATTGACATTTGAAAATTACACCAACAATGTGGCGCAAAAAGGGTAAGTTAAATACTTCTTTAAGGATCACCACAATCACCAATCAAACCATTGCATTATTGCGAAGTATTGCGACCATGGGTTAAGCTGGTATGAAATGGTTACTTTAAAATAGTGGTTCGGATAAGGTACTTTGTGAATGGAAGGGTGCGGCGAATGGCACATCCCATTTAATGTCACAAGAGTTACAGCGAGTCAAAATTGGTGACTTTTAAAACTCGTCAAATTCAGTAATGAATAGCTCCTCACTAAATGTAGTTCCTTGTTTGGGTCTGTGTTCGAAATGAAAGTTTCAGTTTTATCCGATGCCCCACCGTTTGTCTATCAAGCGTTGATTTATTGGGGCTTATTGAGGCTTTTAATTCCAGGAGTTCATGCACAAAATGAAGAGACCTTACAAGTTGAACCTCTTCCAGGAGTCCCTGCTGGGATCCCTTTGAGAGGAATCAATTTTGGGAGTCCTAGTCCAGGATTATTTGTACCGGTTGTAGGGCCTATACGGAGGGAACGACCGACATTAGTGCCAAGCTCGCCTGTGACGGAAGCTCAAGAAAGTCTAGAGGATGTTCAAGCATCGGTTGAAACATCTAGAGAGGGAAATGAGAGGTCGTCAGAGGAGAGTACGGAAGGAAGTAGTGAAGATGAAGAGGAGAAGGAGGAGCAGCCGGAATCGGTAGAGGGGCAATCAATTGAAGAAGATGAAAATCCTTTAAACAAAGCAAGGGCGAGTAATGAGACGGAGTATGATAATGCTATTCCCGATGGACAAGAATCGCAACAAAGTGTGGCTATTGCAAAGCCAAAGGATTTGAAGGCGTCGGCTACCGGATATGGCGGGGATTATGGAGGCGGGGGCCAACAGTAAGCTTCAAATATATTTATACAATTTAAATTATGCTCATGGAATGTCTCTTATAATCTCCTTTAAGTTATGGCGGAGGGGGAAATCATTATGGAAAGGGGCATAGTGGAGGAGGCGCACACCATAATAGTCACCATGGAAGGAAAGGTTATAAAGGACAAAAGGGCCATCACTCAAATAGTGGTTATCACAAAGGCAACCAGGGACATCGTAATAATGCTCACAAAAGCGGCCACTACAAAAGTGCCGGTGGAGCTTCAAAAGGGCATAGAAATGGTGGCCAACATTATGGTGGTCAAAATCATGGAAGTAAGGGATCGAGACATGCAAAATACGGACAACAGGGGCATCATAAGAAGGGACATGCCACGAAAGGATTTCACAACACATATCATAAGGTTTAGTAAATTTATTTTCATTGCAGTTGACGATGACTGACTTGAAATTTGCATTTTCTTCCACAGAATGAGTACAGTAAACAGCACCACTTTTACGATGACTATCATACCGGGGGCCATCATGCAAAGCAAGGGCAAAATGGCCAGCACCATCAGAATCATGGCGGCAAAAAATATTACGGAGGGCATCACAATGAACACAACCATCATAATCAACATGGGAATCAAGGGCACCATTCAAACGGGCATCACAATGATGCACACAAGGGGCATTCTGGATCGTACGGGAATTCCGGCCACCACGGGCATAATCAGCATTATGGGAATCAAGGCGGAAACCACCATCAAAGTCATCACGGCAATCATCATGGCGGAGGTGGAGGACTGTATCACGGGGGTGGTGGCGGCGGCGGCGGCTTCGGAGGTGGGGGACATGGATATGGTTATGGTGGATAAATTTATCCTAAAAACGGCGTTCTAGAAATGGAGTATGGATGTAAAAATGAAGGATTCTTGAACTTGCAATTTTCTGGGAACGGGTTATGCTGTCAGTCATGTTGTTTCTCGTTTTTATTACCCTTGTTATTCATAGGAACGAAGCTTTATTTTATAAACTTTCCCTCTCTCACTTCACTACAAAACGAATATTATTTAATTACAGACTAATCAGCTTAAAAGGTTCAGGGTATGCTGATACTTAAATATTAGGGCACACCAAATACTCATTTTATGTTAGCTGCAATACCTTACTAGAACTAGAACTGAAACAAATACTATTTTAATAAATTCAGCTAATTTGGTTACGCATTGCAAAATTACGTCTTGGCAAGACGTGCGTGAATATACATACCTTGTAAATCAATTACATCAAAGTCAAAAGTGTCCTAAACACGCCCCTCGACAATCCCCTAATAAACTTGAGGATGGTTAACCTCTGGATCGTATATGCGTTTTGAAAATTGAGCATCAACGGTTTGCAGCTTTTTGTAAACTTCTTCATCAACACCTTTTCCTCCTTGCTTCCCCACGGGTGATACTTCCAAGATTCCAAAACTTTCACCCCATATCTATGCAAGTAGCCCCCTAATATTAAAACCAAGCTCATAATCAGCATTGCCCAAATAGACCAAGAGATGAGGACAACCTCCGAGAAAGTCGTCATCGTATGTCCATGCTTCACCACCATGTACACACTTACCATTATAAGATTAGTTACAATTGTCTGACAAGGGACTAGCACTACAGCTACTACACTAACCGCGTGCTGATGAAGGACTTGAGCTGCCCTATAAGCCAAGATTAGATTTTTAGGCTTTCTTAACCTTTTCTCTGACTTGTATTTTTCTTTTCCTATGCAGAGATCGTGAAGGAAAAATGGGATAACAACTGCTGCATAAAAGTATAGCATGACAAGGCAGAGAGTTAAGGGGCACATGATGACAAATGAAATGTAAATTATAGTTCCATACATGATTATAAATTGTACTAAAAAGGGGTATGACTTTGGAATTACATGTGCGAAAAGAATTGCTTCTCGAGGAAATTTGAATAAGCCAAATAAAAAGCTCATGTAGACAGCAAGCATGACTAATGTTAAGATTAGACAGACGAGTTCGATTAGTCTTGTCTCAGGAGATGTTCTTGGATTATGTTTTGGAAAGTAGTTCCCTTGAAATTAAAAGGTACAGAGTTATTAATTTGATATGAGATGAATTAACTTGTTAGCTTACAATGGATGAATTTCATATAGCGAAAAACACGATTTGCAATCACAATTACTTCATTAGTTTTGAAGCTCATCAAAAAAAGGAATTGAAAACAAAGAGCAACGACGGAGAAAAGGGCATAAGCTACACAGATTAATATGAAATTAATTAATTAATTAATTTTTTATAGTATTTTTGAGAAATATTATTACTTAAGGTAAAATTGTCGTATTTCTTCATAAACCAGAAGCGAATAGAATAGTAGGAATAATAGACGAGAGCAAAAAACGCCCAATAAGTATGAATACGATTCCATTTCAGGCAGTGGGGCGAGTTGAAAAAAATCCCGAATCTGGGACTCCAACGGAATGGGACCGTTCCAATTTTTGCGAAGCGAGGAAGCAAATAGTCAAGCACTGTGTAAACTCTATAACTGAGCATGATTAAGTATTTATTTACTAATTATACTCGATAAGATTAATGAAGAGATTCGATGGATAAATAAGCTGTATAGCCCATTTACTTCTTGTGACGAATGAAAATTGCCATAAGTTGCATAAAGATTGAATTGGTTGAAAATACTACATTATTAATTGATAATAATTGATCGAATGTTCATATTTTAAGAAAAATCTAGAATAAATGAGAAAGGTTAATCGATCAAATTATGGATTTCTTTTAAGCTTTTTTTCAAAAACCAAATAAAATTACAGATAGTGTAATTTTTAATAGCAAAACTTTTTCCGTGTTTTTATACCAAACTATTTTCTGTATTTCTGAATAAACTTTGCGAAAATCCATGCATATTATTTTGAAGGAACAAAAATAATGATGAAGCGATACCTACAAACTAATCAGATTTTTAAATTAAAATGCATATAATAATATGTTCAATTACAATAGAGTAATTATAAATCATTACTGTCAAAATGAAAGACTCATTCACAAAAAACAATTCGCTTTTATTCCAGGGTTCTCCGTGTCCAAAGCAAAGAAGAGAAAATATGAACAAAGTAATTTTTCGTTGATTCTCAAAGAGCAGCAAAAAGCTTTCATTTATTCATTTCATCTGTCATGTTTTTTCACATAAAGTAATACGTGTAGATGCAATACACATATTCTACTTTTACTAATCCATTTTTTCAAGGCTGTTCCCATCATCACATGCTTTTCTTATCCCTTTTTCCTAGAAGAATGCTCCATGATTTTTCCATTTCCAATCGCTTCCCACACAAAAATGCATAAATTTTTGCATAAATTGCATTATTTTCTAAATTTATCCAAATTCCCCCGTTCCAATCATAATCAATCAGATAAGGATTTACGAAACTTTTCCAAGCTTTAGATTCCAGACGTTCCAACAAAACCAAGCATGTTCCAACTTCCAATCCAAATTGCATGAGACTTGAAGTCTGATGATGCCAGTCGCCAGTCTACATTTCCACCTCATCTATCAACCATTCCCTACCAACCATCCCATCCTCAATCCCATAATGCTATAGGACATTTCTCTGAGATTCTCAGACTGAGAATCTCATGTGTTCATGTGTGCGTGTTTTTTTGTGGAGAAGGAAAAAAATCGGATCCGAGATCTCGGTCTTTTTTTACTATACCCTATCCATTTTAAACATTACCTGTTTTCCCTTTTATTCTGCACATTTTTTTTCGCACTCAACAGTACTACTATAATCATAACATTAAATGCACTATTTGCATTAATGCATATCCTCGTAGTTATCAAACGATAAGTATTTTAGTTTGAAGCGAAAAGCTCTGTTCGATGTTCTCGCAAAAAAAATGGTGTGAACTATATGGATAATGTTGGATTAAAATGATGGACGGAAGGAAGTTGGGGAAGGGAAAAGTTTGAGAGTTTTTGTTTTAATTGAATAAGTAATTAAGATTTTAGTTGAGTGAAGTAATAATCATCGGAAGAGGAAAGGTTAAGGGTGAAGTAGTTGGGGTCAGGATCTCTATTGAGATAGGTTAAGGAAAGGAGTTGAATGGATTTGAAGGAAGTGATTGGAAAGAATTTCTAGACTTGGTTTCCTGCCATTTGTGATTGAAATTTAACTCTGCTTTACTGATTGATTGTGAATGAACATTTGCAAGTTTTTTTATGAGAATGGGGACGGTTAAGGAAGGAAGAAATTTGATTGAAATTGAAGAGTTTGAAGGTGGATGGGATAGAATTTGCCAAATTCAATTTGGAATGGAGAAAGTTGGAGTAGTCTGATTAGTCTGATTAGGTGACAATCAGTATTGTGAAAGGTGACAGGGAAAGTTGAAATTTACTAAATGTTAAGTCACGCCACACGCAGAAAACGAGCGATTAATTTCTTCGGGCAATAATGAGAACGAAAAAGTCACCCCATGAATGATGACATTCAAGTGCTTTAATCTTTTTCAACAAAACAGCAAACGCACAAGCTGAACAGTGAGAATAGGAGAATTTTTAGTCTTAAGTGGATACGAAAAGACAAGGACTTTCTAAGGAATCGGGATTAACTGGAAGAATTAGTAATGGAAACAGTTGTAGCCCATGTTCAACCATCCAATAGTGGTAGTAATAGTAAGAAATCGCCGACTTCAGAAGCTCCCGAAAGTGAAAGCGTACCGACTCCCTCTTCAGTAACAACGGTTAGTAGAAATCTAAATTTCTTCAGCGTAGAAAAGTTTTGCTTTTGTAACGGTACATATTAAATTGACTACTTTTTGTTCCACAGACTGACGTATCCCCTACGAAGCTGAATCCGACACCAATCCCTTCAGCCTCTCCGCCTGGAACGGTCAATAATAATAGCAATAGTAGTAGTAATAACAATCCGATATTTGTGATTACGAATTCATCCTTGTCGACGTCGACAACCGCGGGGGGAACCTGCAATAGCAATAACCTTGAGATGCCTTCCAATTCTCAACCCACTACGGCTTCAACGTGTGGGGTAGAGCCGATTGTCTCGTATAGTGCAGGTAGTGCAGGCACCCAGTCTGAAGACGATGATGGAGGAGGTGGAGGACCGGCTGGAGTCAATGGTGGAAACGTCGAAGCAAGTGCAACATTGCCAAATGCACAGTCCTCTGCAGCATCTTCAAATCAGCAGCAGCAACAACAACAACGACATTCAAATCCTCGCCAGTCGACACTAACAAGAAGCCATGCAATAACATTAGACGAAGACTCGGATAGTGCGTCACCAGTAGCGCCTGATACGGGGGGAGGAACTAAATCACTTCCTCCAGAGCAAGAACAAGAGCTCATCCACTTTATAATTGACACTTGTAATAGGAATGTTAAAGACAAACACTTTATTTTAAGAATTGAGGCAGACCTTACCCAGTTTGTGAAAGACGAGTCGTAAGTAAAAGATATCAAATGGTTTACTCAATCCAAATTTTTGGCAAAACTCTTAAATTCTAAAGCTAAAAGTTAATATTTCTATTGAATCGTTTATTTCCAGACGACTTACTTTGCCCTTCCCACAAATGACATCATATCAACGCATGCTAGTGCACAGAATGGCCACCCTTTTCGATCTCGACCACAACGTGGATAATTCCTCAGGTGGCAACTTTGTCGTAGTCAGTAAAGATCTCAATGGAAGAGGACATGGGGGTCGTATTCCTCCTGTTCGCTTCAAAGAACTCCCTTCGAATCCAGCCATGATAGTCTCTACCTCTAGTCACCTGGTTGCTGGCATCGGCATCGACCCTAGTGCTAATTCAGAAGTTATCCTAATCGACCCCGCATCCGGAAATACTCTTACCACTGCCCCCAGCGCCACCAGCTCGTCTTCGAAGAAAATACTCAAGCGGGAAAAGGGATCCAGTCTTGGTTCAAGTACAGACAAGAAGGGAGCTGGTGGCCCGACAAAGACAAAAAGCCTTGAAGAGCGTACACAAGACTACTTCCGTACAAGACGCAGAATATTTGAAGACAACTCGGCAGAGTCAGGTTCAATGGACAATTCTGCATCAACCTCCTCGAAAAAGCTCAATTGGTCATCGACGGATTCCTCTGAGGACAGAATGTATTTAAAACCTCCATTCCCAGGGAACACTTCTGGGGGAAAACTCATGAAAGTGGAATCTTTTGAATCGGCAAGTCAGAAGAAGCCCTCAAATCGAGACTCGCGTGCAATGGGAAAAAGTCATAGTTTTGGAGGTTACGAAGAGAATACTCAGCCACAAAGTGTAGGCGGGCATTGTGGAAGGGGTGGTCCAGTCAAGGGCTTTCCTAGTGGTGCTAATAATAGTAGTAATAATGCTAGTTCCTCCATGATTAGCTGCTCGAGTTCGAGTAGTCTCCGGAGCAGTTCTTTCTCTAAACAAGATTCAAGTAGTAGCACAACATCGGGTTCGGGACAAAGTCCGTCTGGAGGAACATCATCAGGGTCTACTTCAGGATACAAGTCATGTTCATCGGCAGGAGGTGGTGGAGGTCCGGGGATGATACCCGGCGGTTATTACTCTGGAGGTGGATTAAATGGTGCTAATAATACTGGAGCTCCAATGGGCCCAATAACTATTCAAGCCACATCAGATCCAATGAAACCTCCTCCAGCAATTATATTTGCCCCTGCCAGCAGCGGTCCTCCTCATCAACAAATAATTCCGAGTGAAGACGCGGCTGGACAAACCGCTCCGAATTCTAGTCAACAAGTTGTCTTTTGCTGTTGGGCAGTAACTGATGTAAACAACGTTCCTCCCGGAGCTCTCATCATGGATCCTACGACCGGACAAACTGTCAGAAACACGGATGGCACGCAGTATTTTTATGACCCTTCAAATCCGCCAAAATTTGTCCCGGCTGCCACAACAATTTCCCAACCACCACCTCCATCGACTCCACAGCAGCAGGACGCGTATTCCCCAATGTATCCTCCAACGGTAATTTCAGGGCCACCAATGACAGCGTACACCACGCTACAGCCAGTCGCAACCCCGCAGACACCATCTGGTTCAGGAAACGCCCAGCCATCAGCATTTATGACAATCCCAGGAGGAGCGGGAGGAGCCACCTCGCAAATTTATTTTCCCGCTCCAACGGCTGTAACTGTGTCTGCAGCAAACACGTCTACAGGATCTCCACAAGAAATTCAAGATCTATCTGGCTACTTTTCTCAGTTAACAGTGGCTGGCTCTGGAGGAAGACAGGCACAACCTTCTGTCATTTATGTACCGATGGATGCCCTAAGTGCCACTGCTGCGTATGCAAATCCACTCTCTGCTGATCAACAGTCGCAAGGGTCTGCGGGAAGTTATTACGAAGATTCGTCTCAACAACCTCAGCAAGTTCCACCATCTATTCCTATTCAATTTCAAGCTCCTGGTGGGGGCTATGTCTTGCAACAG
>JAHZMU010000972.1:0-11685 GCA_027743725.1 Rambutsinella grinnellia | reverse complement strand
ATTCAGATTGCGTAAGGTACTTCGTTTATCGTTCTTTTTCCTCTCGGGTTTTAACAGAGCCGTTTCCACTTCCATCCATAAAAGCTCAAATTTCTTCCTCGTAGGATGATGAAAGTGAATGTTTCAGGAGTTGAACTTTGCTCTGCTTAAAAGTGTTGAATTTTATGACTCTAGTTGGTTTACAGACACTATTTGTGTCTTGAATTGCTTCAAGAAATATGCTCTATTTGACAACAGTATTTTTTTGGCGGGGTTGATGACATATTATGACATGAGTTGAGTTTCAGCTAATTATTTAGCTAGAATATGTAGAACAATGTACAAAAGGTTTCATGTTCCCCATTCGATTCTCGTCGTCTACTCCAAGTTCTCCAATTTAAGATGTGTGAACAGCCAAAATGAATAAATTTATGGACCAAATGGATGCATCAAGATTTCTTCAATGGGCATATATTTTTTTCACATGTAAACATTTTCTTGTAAATACAAACGTTTAAAACGTTTCATTCCGAGACATTTTTCACGCTCAAGTAGAGTCTGACATGGTTCAATTTACATTGTCGTCTCCCAGTCGCATTCTTTTCTGGGGTCGGTAAACTGCGATAAGCTGGGATGAAGGAAAACTGATTTTCCTAAAATACTAGTCGTTAGTATATGTAATTGAAAAATGCTAACATTGCTACAAACACTTGAAATGGAAATGATGAAAGCTCGAAGCCCAACAAAGTCCTCAAAAATGCAAATCTGAGCAAATGCTATTTTATAATATTTCATGATCTTTTGCATGAATAAAGGTCTTGGTCAACATAAAAGAGGACAGAGTCAGAGATAAGCTATCTGACTTTTTGTTCTAAAAATTTCCCCGTCTTCAAAAAGCTTTCTAGCTTCGTAGCTGTTGATGATTATCAGTAAAAGGTGGTTTTAAATAGATATTTATTAATTGATCTTGAAGAGTTAAGTTTAAAATGGAAAGAAAACCGGGAGAAGCGCGATACTGGAAGCCAGTTCATTTGTCCGACTATGGGGGTAATCTTTTTATGCATTTTTATATAACAACTTCTCTTCTCTAATTACTTTACAAATTATCGAGTTTTTTTTAACACCATTCAAGGTCAAGTTCGTGAACTTTAAATACAAAATTTATTGCTTTCGTAACATTTATTTTAAAAAAAACAGAAAATACATGTGAATTAGTAGCGTTATCAATTATCACTTCTGGCCGCCCACACGCCTCCTCCCAATTGATTAAGTCATCACGTATTTAATTACATAAAATGTGATAAACGCTTTTAAATATCAACCTTTCCTTTTAATAACTATAAAATACTTACACAAGCAAAGCCTACAAGTTTTACATTTGCAAGAAATGGGATCAAAACGAGAATGTTTTATTGATTTTATTTCGGTAATAAAAGAAGATTAAATGATAAGATATAAATTGGTCATGTAACATCGTCTTAAGCTGATGACGTGGACGTAACTCTTTTTAGTTGAGAGAACAAGCAAGTGATTGTTCTTTGACTTTGTTGTACGATCCAATTAGAAAAAGCTTAATGTTGTGCTAGTCTCCACCGCGGAAGTGGAAAGTGTCGGTTGGAACACATTTTATCAAAAATTTTAGTCAGGCAAATCACTTAAGCTTTTGCAAACATGCCATAAAAGTTGTTTTGATAAGCGCATATTTCATCATACTAGTTTAAGCTGCACTTGAAACAAATTGTTTTGAAAAGTGCAAAATGTCTGAAAACAGAGGTCTGGCCTAATATATCATTTGTTGGGGGAGGTGTGTTCCGTCTGTATCAATTTTTCTTCACTTGGTTCAAGGTTCATCCTTATGAAATATCTGTTGTGAACTAATTAGTGATGAATTACTTGTCCACCATATGAAACTATGCAGTTGTTTTAATGTATCTTGTCTTAATTAGCACTTCTCTCACGCACATCATCGTCTCCATTCAATCTAAAGACGCAGCAGTTTTTTTTATTGCTAGAAAGAGATTCGATGAATAAGCCATTTCATTCGGGTTGACGATGATGATGATGACAACTATGTATTAAATGGGAGACGAGCGAGTCACCCAAACCATTTCATATTTCGGCTTTGTTCACGCTATTACGCTTTATTAGGACTATCTCATATTTCTTCTTGCTGAGCAAGCGGAATCAAGTCCAGAATAAATAAGTTTCTTTCATCAATAATCTAGTGAATTAGGAAGCGCTTGTGAATTAACCCACAGCCCATAAATTTCTCTTGGGTTTTATCAGTTTTTCATAACTTTTTCCTGGTGACCAAACGAGATGGTCACGGAGATGGAGATGAAAACAAGTAGGGAAATGGTTCATTAAGATAGTGACTTTCTCTGCAAATGTAATAAAAAGTTTATTATTTTTATTATGAAATTAGGTGCGGCACACAAAATCGCAGAGTTGAAGCTCGAAGGAGGGGATGAGAAGGAACCTTTTGATTACAAAGTTGTGAGCGGGCGGTGTTGGCATGTCGCGTTTTCACAGGATGAGACTTTATTTGCATGGATCTCGGGACCGAGGAGGGTCGTATTGGTGCCGTGGAACCGGGAAGAGAATAAATTGTAAGTAATTTTCAGATGTTTGCTTAAATCTTTGTGAGTTTTGTTTTTAATGTTGACGACCTTGACATTTGAATAGGTACGGACGCGTGCCCGCAGACGACTATGATCATGTTGTTATAGAATGCGGGTATCCAGTAGTGTCCGTCGCGTTTGGGAGTGGTACGTCTGATACAAATTTAGAGAAGAAGGCAGCTACCTCCAAGCCGTACTGGACTAGATTCGACTTTTCCAAGGACAGTGTGCTCGCCACTGGGCATACGTTAAAACATTTCATGCTCATCACGAACCCGTCTTTACTTGCGCTTGGTCTCCAAACGCTAGTCTGATGGCTTCCGGTGGCGCTCAAAAGACTGTAAGTAAACCTTATTGATTCTTTTATTCTTTTAGATGATATCTAAAATATTTCATTATGATCCCTTCCCAGGTAATTTTATGGGATATGAAGAAATACGAGATTCTTAAGAAACTCGAAGGCCATTGTCACAGCGTCGTTAGCTGTTCCTTCAGTCCGGATGGAGCTATACTCGCGACAGCTTCGTGGGATACTCAAGTGATCTTTATGGGACCCTTGTTTGGGTCAAAAGCTTTATAGCCTGAACCACTTAAACCCTCCACCTAACATGATTTATGCTTCGGGTGCAAACTCCGCATGGGTTAGAGGCGTTGCTTATGCCAAGAATGGGTTGAACGTTGTTACCATTTCGGATGACAAGTAAGTCTATAAACTATGATTAATTTTAATGCATAATTACATTTTAAAAACTAATACTTGTCTTTATAGATACATCAGGTTTTGGAACTTGGCTGGTGATATCGACCCTGAAGGTATTGCAGGGGATGACGATGACACTTTAGGCTGCTGCTATTCACCTTCTGGTCGTTGTGTTGCCGTTGGGTAAGAATTTACAAAAATTGGACAAATTTGAGCATATTATTTACAGACTATAACTATTATCTTTGTTTACAGCACGGCCAAGTTCAAGGTAAACTTCTACTCAACCCCTATTACCGTCCCAAGACTGAGTCATTTTGGCGAGAATGGCAGTGCGCAAGCAACTCCAAACTAAGGACATTGACAATCTCGCGATTCCATCGTCCCTTAAGCCATATCTTAAATATGAGATTTGGTAAATTGGACGTTACCTTTATTAAATTCAGTTAAGCAATATATCCCGATTAGTTCACAAATTCCCCTCAACATTCGAAAGTAATAAGTATCTCTTTACTTTCCCATTCTGCTCATCAAACTGTTCCAAATTAGTTTCGCAATATCGCAATTAAATATACCGGAAGAAGTATTCTGCNATCGTCCCTTAAGCCATATCTTAAATATGAGATTTGGTAATCGGACTTTTCCTTTGTTGAATTCAGTTAAGCAATATATCCCGATTAGTTCACAAATTCTCGTCAACATTCGAAAGTAATAAGTATCTCTTTACTTTCCCATTCTGCTCATCAAACTGTTCCAAATTAGTTTCGCAATATCGCAATTAAATATACCGGAAGAAGTATTCTGCGTATTTCGTTATAATTGTTCTAGTATTAAGAACCCATTTAGTCTGTTATACTTTAATCGTTATTAGTGTTAAGTTTGTAAATGAATTTTGTTCGAAAAAGCATACAAATAAAGTATTTTCGAAAATAATCAAAGAAATTTTTATAGCTCATTTTAAACTTTATTTTTGCCTCTTTTCAATCAATAATTTCCAACAATTTTTAACTAAAAATTCTGAAGAATGGAACATGTCAGAAAAGTTTCCAGAGGTATTATACATGACAGAAGGAATTGAATAGTGAAACTTGTCCCAGCATCACAAAAACAATTCAGGCTTACATCTGTCCCAACTCATTCTTGACATCCTGGCCTGGAACACATTCACCCAGAAACTTATCATTCTAGACAAAACTTGTATAATCAACTGTCCCAACTCATTTCATTCTTAAATTAACTTTCAACTTGTAAAAGGTGAGTTGTAAGTTGTGTGCGAAAACTTTCTCTTGTCACTCCCATTTCACACTTGCCATTCTTTAAATGCAGTATAAAAAAATATATTTTTTAAAAGAGAAATTTACCATTTACCGAGATTCTCTCTGCAAGAGATAAGTTGTTTATCATCCTCGATTAGGATCAAGTGGGTACAGTCAAGCGGAAAGAAAATGTGAGGAATGACAACATTTTATAGTATCTCAACACCCCAACCTTCTCTCCTCTCTGGCATCAATGGCCTTTTAGGCTTTGCAAGCACGTCCTCCCGTTATTGCAGCGAAGAGGCTGGAAATCACCGTCATGGAAGCCGAGATCCCGGCTCAATGCATTGGAATAAAGAGGGATTCCACTTCATCGCAGTTCCAAAAGGGTTTTTATGCTTTTAAAGTGTAAATTTCACAATCCTACATGAAATATCTTGGGTGAGGGATAAATCCGGCCTGAATTTATTTACACTTTGCCCTCCACATTCACGTTGGGGCTAGGTAAGATTTTAAAAATTCCCTTTTCATATATTCTTTCTCCAAGTGAAAGCAGAGCACCTCCTCTTTATAAAACTACCGTGTTGAAAAAGTGTTGAGTAGTGAAAAATTAACAGGTAAATTTTTAAGACGCAAGCAAATGATAAATGATTATCTCAAGTGCTATCTTTTCCCACAGATACTCTTCTAATTTCTTACCGTGTTGAAAAGTGTTGAGTAGTGAAAAATTAACAGGTAAATTTTTAAGACGCAAGCAAATGATAAATGATTATCTCAAGTGCTATCTTTTCCCACAGATACTCTTCTAATTTCTTCCCTGGGAAATATCCGTTCAGGATGCACCTGTTCATCAGTTAATTTTTCTCCTTTTTCAGATGCGTGATTAAAACCATTGCTTATTATGAAGCTGAATGTAGTCAATTTTTAATCTGGGAAATTTTTCACTCTCCTACTTCTCTCCTCCTACTCTAACAAAATCAATTTCCCCTATTGATTTATCAAGTAGATGTAGAAAAAATTCACAGGTGTAAAAAACCCTGTGTTTAAATCAATAACAAGTAATAATAGCTTCTTTCTCCATCATCCAATTAAATAGAATCCCATTTCAATTATGGCCAAGAGTCGTTAGATAAAATGGGTAGTTTTTTTAATCAACCAACATCCCAATTACTTTTCTACAGAGAAGAAAAAAACCAATATTGTTTCAAATTAAAGGAGAGTAAATCAGGTGCAGGTGTAAACATTTGGGAGTAATGCAAATCATCACCATTCAATTACACTCTTCTTGTTGCTGTGTGGTCGAGAACAACGAATGAATTGTTAGAATAAATCTTTCTTCATAGTCCCCAGGAGGTGTACACTGAATGTTTTTTCTAGAGAGAAAAAATGAAAGTAATTAGATGGAGTAGGGGTGGATCTATTGATTAATTTTTTTCTCAGATTTATCAATTTTTCTCCCTCCCCTCTTGGTAAATCATAGTGAATGGGAGTAATAACTGTGAATTTTTGTATTTTTTAACAAGAAAGACGAAATGGGATAGAAGGGGAATGCATATTCCATTTTTATAACCGCCAATAACAATCCAACTAGTGTTGCCTTTTGGGAGAGAAAGCTCTGAAGTTTTACATAATGAAAATAGAAATGGAAACTCTCGTCCCTTTCCAAACATTGTCATTTG
The DNA here is from genome assembly GCA_027743725.1 of Rambutsinella grinnellia. Taxonomy (NCBI): domain Eukaryota; kingdom Metazoa; phylum Arthropoda; class Collembola; order Entomobryomorpha; family Entomobryidae; genus Rambutsinella; species Rambutsinella grinnellia. Next base: position 5,450 of record JAHZMU010000972.1, on the reverse strand, counting down.
AAAGAGTCGGGGAACGAGTTAATCCAGTGAGGAGAGGGAGAAATTTAAAAGGAACCAGGTAGAGAGGAAGTGCCATTGGGGAGCATGTATTATGATTGTTATTATCGCGCTAGAACTTCCGCTCCCGCTTTTTTAGACTTATTCGTAAAGCAGATTTATAGAATATTATTATGGTATTCCACAAGCTATTTCCCCCCAGAATAGAATGTTCAGAGGTCTCTTTTCCATTTAAAATTTTATAATTGTAAAACAATCCATACCCACGCATATAGTCGGATAATATTTTTGTATGAAAATCGATTTTTTTTCTTCATCTCCTCCTTTTGTTTCATTTTTTGAAATTAGAGGAGATGAAAATAACGAAGAAAATTTAAAACGAGAGATCAAAAGAATATTGAAAATGGAATAGTTCATTCTATTACAAGTCTAGTGTAAAATCTATCAAGAAAAAAGGTTTTTCTTCTTCCAGGTAATAAAAAATCTATCTGGTATAGCCCATGCTTGAATGCATTCTACTCATTTCCTTATTGTTTCTCTAAAACTCCCTTCCTGATAACATTTCCATTTAAGCTGTCATCCGGTTCATGTTCTCTTGTTATCCTTTCCGGTTGTGTAGACATGCAGAGCCCAGACGGTCTGGGCCAGACCTCATTATCATTCTTTCGTTGAATTGTTTTCGACGTCAATTAAAAGCTTACATAAGGCGAAAGCTTTGATATGACGTAATTATTCAGATTTCCGAGAGATATGGTGAAATCTACCCGTTTTGTTTACACTTCTTGCTTTACCCCTTCTCCTTATAGTCCAAACAAGATTTTAATCAGAATTGTAATGATCCCCGACACACAACGTCAATCCAAAGCTACTTGGAATAATTCCGTACTAGGCATTTCCTGTCTCTCCTCTTTTCCTCCAGGAATGTATAAATCAAGCTGTCTCAGACTGTGGCTCATGGTGGCAATGAGGGAAGGTTGTGGTTATGTGTTTCCCCTCTCGGTCCTCTAAATATTCACCTGTTACAAATCAGCTCCGTGGAAACTTCTAAAAAAGCCTTGCCGCACCGCAGCTTCTTCTTCTTCAAGAAAAATTGTTTAGACTGGACAGAGGAGAGAACTGGTTGTGTAGTGGAAATATGAAAGGTTGTAATTAGATACGTTTTACAAGTTCCCGTAAACAGTTGTGAAATGAACTATTTCTCACATTAACTGGTCATTGTATCCTTCCCCGTGAGGGAAGTGATGATCAGGGACGCGAGCAGAATAAAATATTTTTCTTTTCCCAGTCTCCATTTCTTCTGGTTGGGTTCACCAAACACGGGTTGATTTCCTACGAGTGGAGTTGGTACAAGGGAAAGAAATGAAGTGAAAGTTGTTCCAAGACCAGTTCATATGATGACAGTGAGCTCTGGCTTTGCTCAATGCGAGAGTGCACAAGAGAAACTTTGATGGAATGCTTGAAGCCACTCATTGCACATGCCGTGCGGTTTCTCCTTCGAAAAAAGGTTAAAAGGATGGAGAGCTGGGAGCCAACAGCTCAGTTCCTGGTGGCGTGTTGCGCTGGAAAGAGGGAAAGAGAGAGAAGTGTTGTGAAAGGGAGAACAAAAAGAGAGTGGAATTGAAAGAGCGAAAAGCATGTCAGAAGACAATAGACTATTAGAGAGATGACGAGGGTCTTTGTTCAAGTGAATGTGAAATAGGTGGGCAGGGGAAAAATGGTTTCGATGACAAAAGAAAGTCATCAGGGGAAAGACATTAAAATGTGAATAAGTGGAATGGCGTAACTCATTTTTGTTTCTCTGAAATAAGTAGGAAGTCACGGGAGAGAAAGCTCCATGAGTGTGGATAAGAATCTGTTTGCGAACCACCGACCAGCATGGCACGTTCCAGGGGTGAGGCGCAAGGACAGTGCAAATTTAAAATTGGCAGTGCAAGTCGGCGAGATTGTGTAAGGGTAGAGGCACCGAGGAATGCGAGCAGAGTGAATACGTGCTCCGAAAAACTTAGGGTACACCTCCCCCTTCCTGACTGGGAGGTGGTGACAAAAGCCCAAGGGGATTATCCTCGTTGGGTGGAAAATATTGTGAAAGTTGCGCCCCTTGAGGTCCCCTGTGGTCTTGTCAATAGTCCAGTTCCCCACTGTTTATGGTGGAATGGGGCCAAACGGAGGAGGAAAGGGGAAGTGCAGCCCAACACGGGTGAAAAACTGTTTGAGGACCTTTCTCGCTCATTTATTCTCCCATATTGGGCTCTGCATATTAGTCGTCGGCTACGCGATTGTGGGGGCGGCCATTTTTGAGCGGCTTGAAAGTGGCTTCGAGATCGAGCAAAGGGACAATAAGCAGAGGAACTGGACTGATACGTTTAAGCAAATCAGGAGGGATTATGTCAGTGGACTATGGAATATTACAGGTGTCTTTAAAATGATAATTATATTCAGATTTCTAGATTTAACACCATCTTTATTTACATAGATTTTATCATCTCGCCATAAAATAAGAATGAAAGCAAAAGTCAAACAGTTTTCTCACTTTCTCTTTTCGCTCATAAAAATCTTCATCGAGTTTCCCTTCGTTTTAAACATTTCTATTGACACTTCCCCGCTTACTGCGAACATATGCTACTTGTGAACAGTTTCAAACTTTTTTCTCCACTGTTTACCACACCGCCTCATCCTTTAACTCCCTCATGATCAGTTTTCATTGAGGACGAGTGAATTTGATTGAGATATTTCTACCATCATCTTAGTCACGCGCCATTCTAACCTATTTCTCTGTCGGAGAAAAGTGTGTGAGCCACTATCCTCCTGACTTTACGACTGGATTAAACTTATAGAGAAAAACGATCGGGGTTTGGATCGAAGAGATCTAAAGAAAAATAATGGCTTCTGCTTTCTCCTTCTCTATTTCTGTCTCCTTTTATTTCACTTTGTCCTCGGCAACATTCCTTTCTTGCTGTGGTGTTTAGAAAGAGAAACTTTTCTCTACTTTCTCGCTCTCTATTTCGCTACACAACAGTCGCTGACAGTGATGGTGATAGTCATCATCACCAGCTCATGTGAAATGTTTGGATTCAATTCAGGGAAAAATATGTCTTCCTTCCGTGACACTCTAGTGGATCGTTATTTGCATTCATTTCATACAAGAAAACTTTCCCCGAGAAAAAAATATATTTGTGAATCCGAAACACATCTCACCACATTTCCAAATCCCAAATAAATAATTATTCGTCAACTTCCATAAGAAATTGCTGATGTTGTTCTTTCCTCTGTAAATATTTTTTCGCCACATCCCATTTCACTTTGAAATGGGAAAAGTGAAATGTTTTCCTTCCTCCAACTTAATTTCCAGTTATGAGCTATTCCAAGGGAGAGTGGATTAGGTGGGAAGCATTTCAAAAACATTTCCTGACACTTTTCCTCTTTGTCCTTGAATGGAAGTGGTGCACGTCCTCCATTCACAAGTGGAAGCCTTCTTTGTAGCATTCGAGTGGGATGGTGATGACAATCATGATAAAGATCGTGGGGTAATCATACCAAAACACTTTCTTTTTCTCTTCAAAATGAAAAGGCATATCATCTATTCAACTACTTTGTTGGCTGTGTCATGAACACTTTTTACCGTTTCAACAATAATGACATGGATACAGTATCAGAAAAATATTTATCAAAATCAATCAACTTTGAAAGGAATGTGTCGTTATTGACAGAAAAGCAAGATCAAGATTTTCACAAAAAAAAATTTTGAGAAGAAGAAAAATGAGTAAACCGCAGCTGTCTCCCTGTCCACTCAATTTTATTGGAGATGATAAAGAAAATATAGAAATTGTTCATTCCTTTCTCCTCATTTCATCATTTCACAATCCTTTTTTGAGTTGATGACAGCATTCCTTTCAGCTATTCACTACAGAAAGCCAATCAAGCCCACGACTGCTGTGATCCTTGCCACTTTACTTGAAACTAATGTTTTTCTTCTTTCAAAAGCGATACAGATTGCTTCTTTTATCATCATTTATAGCCGTCCACCATCCACTTTTTTTCTCCGGAGGAGAGAAAGCGCAAAACATATGTAGGGAACTATTCAGGGCAATTCCCACATGGGTTGGTTACAACACCGAACATTAATCTTAGACACAAATCAATGTCTAGGCCGTTGCTCTTCTTACCGATCAGGATTTAATCACGGGGAAAGTGGAGGTGAGGTTAGGACCCAGCTTCCCACGACCTCTGGGAAGCACCAAAATACAAATTCTTTTCCCCCGTTTTTTCCTACAATCTCTTCCTTTCGTGTACCAATTTATCCCTTGTTTGCTGTTGTAAATCGTTTGGTTGTTGGTAGCAAAAACTGACATGGATGGTGTGTGCGCTCTCCAATATTTATTTATTTTGGAATGGAATGTGTGCCGGCGACATGGCCTGGTTACTATTTTACAAGAGAAGAATGAAAAGATCAAGATATTTTTTTTAAAAAATAATAAGGACACAGAGATGTGCACTTGACAAAGATGCATTGCATTCATGTAATTGCAGCTTAATCCGACTTATTTCTTTGAAAACATTACAATAATATCAAGTTTGTCATAAGCCAATTGGGTTTATATGTTTTGAACAGGGATGATTTTGTAAAACAAATGCAGTCGAAAAGCCGTTTTAAAAGCGGCTCTTCCTATTTTTCCCTCTTTCATGAAACAAAGTCAACAAACCCGTGATGGAGTGGAGCCACCCAAGAGATAATGCAACTTAGTTTTTTATGCATCCGAATAATTTTACGAATGAGAGAGTTTACAACTTAGGCTTTCGCTACAAGCCTAGTAAAAAAAGGTGGATGTGGATAAGGAAAGGGAAGCCGATCACGAACATCTGATGGGATATAATTTTCCCGTTCGAGTCCGAAAAAAAACCTCCGCTTTTTTCAGCTTAACTTACTCCGGCTTCTTCATCTTATCTCCATCTTATTTTTTTTACAAGAGCTTTTTTACTACCTTTGTGGATAGTCCGCTTTATCCGGAGAAAATCTAGTAAAAAAGCTCTTTTTTTACTTAAGATCCTCCCCAACTAATGCATTGTTTGCTAAGATACATTGTCCTCAGCTCATCTTCTTGGAAAGGTGGAGGAATCCATCTAACAACTTCATTCTGTACATTCCCCTTCTCTCCTCCTCCCTTTTATGAATACATCAATGTCACATCCTCATCATTTTTAAGATTGCACGCACACCACCTCATCCTTAAGACGGGAAATAATTGCTGACAATTTTACCAAAAAGAAAAAAAAATTATACGAAAGGAAATACTCTCCCCCGCTAATAGCAATAAAGCCTCTCTCAACTGAAACAAATGGGGAGAAACTCTGGGGAAAAAGTTTTAGTGCTACAATTACACAAATAAATTAAGTTGAAAGGGGAAAAGGACAGTAGAGAAATAGTTTATGTGAATAGATAAGAAAAAAGAGTGTGC
>JAHZMU010000971.1:0-23806 GCA_027743725.1 Rambutsinella grinnellia | reverse complement strand
CTGGACGTATTTTCTAAAGGCGGACTAATTATCCCTTGCCGAGCTTCAGCAATCATTCTTCTAGCCCTCTCTCTAAGTTGTTGATGCCGCTCCGTTTCGTCCTGAAATTAAAATAAAGTCTTTACTCCACATTCTCCACTCAATGCATGGCTTTCATGTTTATCAGAAACTTACAACCATTCCCACAGGCGTAGTTGGCTTTGATGGAGATCCCTTAAGGGAGCCCTCTCTTCTAGCGTGCTCCAGCATCAGCCGTGCTCTCTCCCTCAATTCTTCGTGTCGCGCAAGTAGTCGCTAAAATTAAAACATGTATTCATTATTCATAAAAGCCAGTGGCATTATGCCGTTAAAAATACAATTTGAACAACAGCTAACACTAATCAGACAAAAGTTTACCTGTTTATTAACATCACTATCACGGCGAGTAGGTGATAAGTCTAATAGACCAGGCGCGTCCGGATCGGGAATACCAACAGAGCTCTGCAAAAGTTATAAAAGTTAATTGCTGAATATTAATTTGCTTTTTACCCCTTTCTTAAACAGTTGAACAATTTATACCCTATGCGCTGGTGTGACTGGAGCACTATATTGTTTGAGGGTATTTGGTGATTGGACTGAATCATCTTCTTCGTCTGACCCTAACGGGTCAGTATATTGGCGTCTCGTCATAAGCATTTGCTTTGTATGAGCACTGCTTCCACTGTTGAGTGACGAATTACTCTATAACATAATGCAAAAATGATATTTAACTTCTATTTTAATTTAATCAAGCTTACATCTAACTATTTTTCTACAAACCTTATTGTTATTAGAAAGAGTATTGCGGATTTCTCCCAATTTATCAAGTAAAGATGACTTTGAATCACTTTTCGCAGTAGGAGTCGAAGGAGAAGGTGTTCTGCTGCTATCCTTACTAAACTTGTTCAAAATATTCTGAATGGAAATAGGCGATCCGCCATGACTATTATTATTTGCTTTCTCTGGTGAAAGTGCACGCGCCGAATTTACAGACGACGATGAATTACTATGGCTTATAGATTTTCTTGAACCCGTTTCTTCCTTCCCCCCACGAACAGCCCCACTACTTCCTGAAGAATTATACATTTCCTTTCCAACACTACTTTCTCGACTAGCACTGGAGCTCTTCGAACTCCTTCCTGTGTTCTTCATATTCATTATTTCCTGTTGGAGAATCTGTTTCGTGATTGCATTATCCTCCTCATTCTCCCGTTGGCCTACCGCATACTGGGATTCCGAGCCCGTTGCTCCGAGATTTTGAACTTCCAGTTGGCATCCTGTCAAGCACAAGAGAAAGTAAATTTACAATACATGCCTCAAGAATACCCACGTCTATTAGTCAAGACGCCCCCTTTTTAAATAAAGATAACAAGATTTCCCAAAGGAAGTAGCTTGGGAATCATGAAATCTAAGGGACTCCCATTTACAAACTTTTTCATATAAAAATTCAAAGCAGAAATACACCATCACCTGTAAAATGAGCTCGCAGTTGGTATAAATAAGTCATAACTGCCAACTTATCCGGAACGGCTAATAACATCATATCTGATGGTTCAATCACCCTCGGAATTCCCAGGGATTCAGCTGCATCGAAAGCTGCTTTACAGTTTCCTTTGATATCGTGAGGTGACAATTTATTGAAGTCTCTATAAAAACAAGACAATCATTGTTTAGTATAGAACATTCCACATCTCAAGTACTACTTAGGCTTCATTCTATTTGAGAAGGACGGAAAAACAAAGGCATCAAACTAAAAATGCTCTGACAGGAACGTCTCTTTAGAACTTATTTACACCATCTCATACCCGCTCAAACTATATACATACGACGAACTAAAATTCTATTATCCTAAAATCCGCATTCGTTTCAAAACATAAACTTTTCAGAATCTATCCATAAATCCTTATGGAAAAGAGTTTTCCCCTGGAAAATTACCACACATGACAATACAGAAAAATAAGCTATGACATAACTCCATTACCCATTCGAAATACAAGAATACAAAACCGGAGCATTCTCGTCTCCCTTGTGCATCTACTTTATGTGTAGCATCCTCCGGAGAAAGTTCTTAACATTTCATGATTTCTTAGTAATACAACACAAATGGGGAAATGAAAATAGTATATGCTCGTCTCCATTTCTTTCTTCTTATTCCCTTCTGATGTTCGCCTGGAGAGTCATTTATGTCATTTCAGGCCTTTCATGCTACGTGATAGTACGTCTGTTTTGAACTCGAAACTTCAAATTTCATCCAAATCTTCTCCAAATACGTACTTCAATTCGCATTTTATACACTGAATTTTCCGTAACCAAATATTGTACAAGTTGAGTAAAGAGCGTCATATCCAAGTAAGCTACTTCGCTCTATATGTTGTTGACGTAACCCATCTTTCGACGACTTTCACTGACTCCCACTCATCAAAGTGGTTCGCACATTATTTTACAGGCTTATTATCAGACGGGATAGCAGAGTAAATAAATAGAAGAAGTATTCCACAATAATTGACTAAATAGATTTACCAAAAACTTTCATCCTAAACTTGTATGCGCTCCTGCTAAAAAGAGCTAATTTCTCCCACCCTGCTTTTACCACACATTTACACATGTGAAAAGTGAAAATTTATTTATCCCACGAGAATAATTACACCAAACTTAATGGTCTAACATATACCCACAGCGTAACTGAGGTAAAACAATGCTAATTAAATCCAGCCCTGCGATAAGTCTCCATTTAGAAGAGATACGAGAAGCCATAAAAAGATTTAAACCAAAATACTTTATAGAAAGATAACAACACTCACATGAGTTCCGGTTTGAAACGGTGTATTACCGCACAAAATGCCAGGCCATTTCTCCAAGAGGTTGTCATGTTGGTAATTTTAACTCCACGGTACCCCCTCGTGACCTCCTTGCACCATGTTAGAAGATCTTGACTTAATGTTGCTGTTCCGAGACCAACCATTTCTACCTGCAAAATTAGAAAAAGTAATTTTTAGCATAAATCATGATTAAAACACTCAAAATTTGTGCTCATAGTAGAGGAATATGTAATCAGAACTCTTTACGCACGTTTGCGTATGTTCCGCTCGTATGAAATGCAAGTATATGTTTTTTACTAGAATCACATTTCATGCTTTGGTATCGCAAATTCTCAGAGAAAAAATGAGAGAGACAGAAATAATGCCTTGCTCACTGTTTCATGTAGAATTTAAATCCTTTCTGTCTCCAATTTATTATTCAAGGCTTCGATTTTAGAATGAATTTACTTCAGAACATCTTCCTAGATGAAAGGAACTGTTGAATCCTTTCATGAGTCATGAATGCATGAATCAAATGTGCATTTATGTATCAACTTTCTACTTTCTCCTTCTCTATTAAGCGTTCTAGGAGAGGCGAAAGTAAGCTTCATTTAGTAAAACTTGAAGCTACTAAATAAATCAAAGGGTAAATTCCTCCATGCAGCAGGGCAGGCAGAAAATAGAAAAATGGGATGCTGCGTTTAAAGCCCACGAGTACTTTAAGTAATAAAATGCTAGGAGGAAGATGCGAACGTCTCATTGCGCGCACTTGAATCCAAAAATCTTTAGTTACTTCAAAAGAAGTAAAACACTCGAGATCTTCCCAAGTAGTTGGCCATTCCATCTTAATAAAAAAGGAGAGGATAAATGAGGCAGGTAAACCGTGTGTAAACCCAGATGGAAAACTTTCTTGAGGAAAGTTGATGTTATTTTTACGGAAAACTTTTAGGCTATTTTATAAAACCGTTCCCAAGCTCAAGGTGGGCATAGCATGATTTCCGGGCATGTTACTGGTTTGGTGAACACCAAACTAAACCTATATTTATCAAGCCTATGTGGGACAGGAAAAGCAATGAAAAACTCCTCTAAGGGATAATTCAGGTGGAAATTACAGTGTACTTTTCTTTCTATTTTACTCAAACTTGCAATCACGTACTTGTTTTAATTCTCAAATGAAGAAGTTTCTTTCGCAGAAGAAGACCATTTTAGGCTGTTGCTTCTCAGCAAAAGCAAACAACCTTCGGTTTCCCATGCTTTACTTCATTTAAGCATCCAACTCAACTTTACGATAAAACCAAAAAAGCGTCTCCAGCTAAACGCTTCATGTCAACTGCTCAACTTTCCAGTTAAATGCACCACTTAAAGCAAAGTACATGGAATATTTTTTATACTTTTTAAATGAATTCAACAAGAAGTAAATGGTCACCAGTGTTCTTTCCCAACGACACCATTATTCTCGTTAAGCTTAGCAAGTACAAATTGCTCTGTCTTTCATTCTTAAACCCTGTCTGGTAGTAATTTTCAAGTGGACTGAAGGGAGGACATAAAACGGCACTAGGACTAAAAACCTATTAAAAAGGTAAACGCAACCTTGAATTCCAGTGAAGCAAGTAAACCTGAACAGTCAAAGAATACTTTCACTTTATCCCTTCCTTGCATCATCCCTGTTCTGTCTGTGTAATTAATTGCTAGATACGAACTCTTCTTAGAAAATCCTTTTGTTCTCCAAATTATATTTTCTTTTTGTAGAAATGGAACTGGAAGAACATTTTATTGCTTTAAAGAAAAAAAGCTTGAAAAAGGCTCTAATAGCTTCCATCACGAGAAATGCACGGTTGATTATCAATTTATCCTTTTCTTTTTGCAGTAATTCAAGCTTAGAGATAATATATTCCCTTTTCTTTATAAAAATCTTATCTTACAAAGATGAACAGCTTGCTTGCACTTTTGCCATACCAGATCGATTTATATATCATCCAATTTACCATTTTATGTCTGATACTGGTGAAATTATGAGAATCATAATTTCACCAATTATGATTCTCATGATGTGCCATATTAATTTTATGGAATTTATGCTATCTTATCACGATCCCAATATCATCTCATTGCATCCGAAGTCAATGTCATATATCAGCTTTCACTTTTATAGAAGAACTGGACATCAGTGAAAGAAATACAGGATCCAAGTACGACGTTGTTTGCACTAAAGTTTCAAGTTGAGTTAACAAGGGTATAACAAAGAAAGGAAGCCATGCAAGACTAACAAAATTTACAACTTGCTTCTGTGACTCCCTTAATTTTAAAGTTTTTTCAAACATTCAAGAAAGTAAATTACAGCGAGAAAAGAAGCGTCGTCCCCTTACAACTATTTTTAAAACTATTCTTGAAGTCGTCAATTGACACGCGAGGAAACGGCGGATTCTCAATACTTTAATATCATGAAGCGAAGCCAGCACCTATCACTACTTTTCCTATCACATAAAGCCCAACGATGCAATTTTCTTCTCATCTTCAGGGAGTAAAAGTCGAGCGAGCTCAGCAACCATATCATCCCAGTATGCCGGTTGCTCGCAATAATAATATTCTCTTCCATTTTCCGATCCTTCAACTACAAAAACATAAACACATATATAGCTTGTCCCCGGCCTTCTTTACATGCAGTGCAGGAAAGAAAATTGCTGACGACTTAAGAAACTTTCGCTTGTCCAGAATTCCAAACGATTTGAACTTGGTCCTCTGCTTTCATGAACAGAGTTTGTCGCGCTTGTTACTACTTTCTATATTTACTTTGCCAAGATCCATTTACTGTACAAGCCCTTCCGCTTTCACTACCACACAACTTGGCTGCCGCTTCCGCTCATATATTCACGTAAGCTGAATGTCAGCCATAAATTAGAGGTGAAAGCCCAATTACAATGAAAACTGGCTACGTTACACAATGCATCTCGAAGAGATAACGAGGGAGAGAAGTAAATTACATTTTGTACATGCAATTCTAAGATGGTCCAATGAATCGTAGTTGGCCGTCTCGGCTTTCGCTTTTATTTTGCTGACATCGATAAGCAGTATAGCAATTCTACATTCTTAAATTATTTATCGCATCATCGTCTAGTATCAGGAAGGCCAAGCCTAACATGCGTTCTCATTAAGCTTCTTCTTGTAGCGAGTCAATTATTATGCAATCGTGCTCTTCCTATTTCAGGAGTACACGACATGAACTAGACTTGTCTTAATGATCTTAAACTCAACCGAGTCCCGCAGTAATTATGATGCATTAATTCACCCTGATCGAGTAAGAATTCAAAAGGAGAAGCGGAAACGATCCTATAAATTATCTTATTTCCCCCACAATTGTACATGGTGGAATCCAGGAGACTAGACGTGATGTGGCCTGATATTTGGACTTCCTCGGAATTATATGCCCAGGAAGAGAAGAAAAGAAAGTTCTCGTCTTCTTTCGTGAAGTTGCTCATCTTAACAAGCCGGTTTTCAAGATATATTTCACTAGATCTATTTTTCCTAAATGATTTGTGCTCCATACTTTAACAAACCAGATCTTTTGTCATTACTTAATTTGATTTTCTAGATTTTTTAAAAGAGAAAGTGATGCGTGGAAAGAGACTGTCATTTCCCGGGCGGGTTTTCAATATGAATAAGGATCTATGCATTTCCAACCCTTATCTTATCTTAGATTCTAAATTATAAATGCTGAAACTTTTTTTCTTACATTATCTGGCGTCTGAAAGTCCAGAGGTTTGAGAGTACTCCTGTCCGGTCGATCACTGCCACGTGCTTCACGTTTGCTGTCACTAAAATTTTCAGGAGTGCTGGTCTCCGCACTACTATCGTCCCTGTTAAAGCAAGAGAAATTAAAATCATTTGGTTCATTCGGAAATAAGAAATGGATTGGGCATAAAATAATAGCAATTTCATATAAAACACCAGTGTAGCAAACTAATACTTGTAAAGGCAGTGAAATATATTACCGAGATTCTATTTTAGTAGGTCAGGTCATTGGAGAAAATTATTAACTATTAAGGTATTCAGATCTCACTAAACTTAAACTATGAAATCAACAACTCTAAGCAGACGACAATCAAACCCCAGGCCAACTTTTCAACATAAGCCAAAGTTATATAATTACGTAAAATATACCTCCCACTAGAAAGCTCACGATATATAATTACACAAAAGTAGTCGTAAGAAAATGAAAAATCAGGGCACAGTTAGAAATAGGCTATTAAAATTATTTTTAGTAAGACATGTTTCGATTCACGTTGAGTCTGAAACCTCACCAGAAGCAAAGTTGAACGTTTAAAGATTAAAATTGCTTTACTAAAAAATGCTTGCTCGTGTAGAGCAGCCACGTGAAATTATAAGAGAGTTGCGTAACGAACAAGACTTTCTTCACCGAGCTATCAAGCCAGAATGCAACAGAATAGTATGAGTCACACGCACTTCTATCTCTATAAAAACGAAATCACCAGAAGCCATGAGGTAAGGCAAACGGAACAAGTTGGAAGCAAAAGTGAAAGGCAATTCTAGGAACAACGCTGTTGAAGTGCATTATCGTAAAGATTGCGAGCGTTTCTCTAGGGGACCGAAACCCAAACACAACACAGAGGTTTAGACACAAACATATAGCTTCTAGTTTTCTTATACCCTCGTAAGTAAGCCAACTTGGAACCCACGGCGGGTTAGAAACTGAACCCTTGGAATGAGTAAATTATGACGAATACATGCTTGGAAACTAAATTAACCGAGCAAATATACAACGTGTACGCCTTTTTGCAGAGGGGTAGATGTTTTGGCATCTATGAAAAGAGCTTTTGCCCACAAGTACGCTTAACACCGATGTCAACTTTAATAAAGTCGTGCCATGTCAAATTACTAGCTTCCACTAATGTTCAAATGTGATGTGCGTGCAGCCTACACGGCTCATCTTTTTCGACACTTCAGCAGTCTACTTGTTTTAAGGGTGGGGACCCTGAAATAAATTTTCCGATGAAAATCTCACTTATTTTTGAAAAAGTATACTTTATGAATCGAACAGAAAGAATATGAAAGTACTGATGAAAGCCTAAACGTCCTGTACGCAAACCATCCTAAAACTTGAAGCATTTACGCAAGCATAAGGAAAGTAGCTCAAGCCTACGTACAAACTTATGCCGACGCCACTACTCTCTTGCTTCCATTTTTATTGATCGACGAACGGACAGATATGACAAGATGCGTGTGCTCATTAAAAATTCATTCGCGGATTGCGGAAATCGAAATCTAGTTCATTCTTCGATGGAAAACAAAAAAGTTTAGATTGGAAAAATAAGATTGGAAAGACACCTGCTGCCACACAAACTCTTAACAAATGTATTATACATTTATGTATAGTGACTGCCAAGTCTACGGAAAAGTGATACGTTTGGTGCAATTTGATGAGATATCCACTTGCTTATATTTTTATGTGGCAGTAATCTTGAAGTTATTAATAAGTGTGTGTAAAAGTATTTAGCAAACAACGAACAGTGCTCAAGCTAAAACGCAACTACAAAAAGCTGAACATAAGCGAGTACTTTAATTAAATAAAATATTTATTAAAATTATGATTTCAATTGCTAAAAGTAAAAAATACTTAACATTATTTACCCACTTGCAGATTAGTTATTGTACAAAACTGGGTATGTAAGCATAAAATTTAAAGTGCACTGCAAGATCATTTCAAACAATCACACATTCACACTGCATAATGATAATTAATGCAAAAGCACAAAAGGTGTTACAAAAAAATCTGTTAAAAAAGCAAAGCATACATTCTCTCTAAACGTCAGACAGATAAACAATTTCCAGATCCTCACATACTCATAGATTCTTTTCGGAGTTTTCAAATAGTTCTAATATTTCAAAATATATAACTCTATAGAATGGTTTCTAACTTCGAACTAATTTGGTATTGGTATTTTCAAATATTATCGCTGATACTTTTTAATTTTGGAATTAAAAGCAGGACAGACCATAACAATCTACGATTACAATCTACAAAAAGGGAAAAGACATCCAAATATTATCCGAAATACTGACCTGGCAGTAGATGTTTTCTCTTCTTGATACCGCAAGGAAGCGATTTTGGGTACATGTCCTGCAGAATCTCCCGATGTTTGTTTTACAGAAGCCGATGATAGAATGTCCGGTCTGAAAGTATTGGTTTTCTCCAATTCTGATTTACTCCAATCGGTATACTCTGTCCTTTCTGATATTCTAGACAGATTCATCCCAAGTCCAAAATCCTTGTGATCAGGAGTACTGGTAATTGGAGCAGAAAAAACGTGTAAAGGTTTGGAGAGTGGAGTGGACATAGAATCTGAACCACTATCTAATCGGTCGGATTGTGAAAACTTTGTGTCCAGGCTCTCAGTTGAAATTTGTAAGTTTCGTGATCCATCGTCAGATCTTGGAGCTTTCGCTGTAAATTCAAAAGTAAATATAAAATGTTGTTCCAATTTAATCACGCAAGTTGGCATTAATTAAGTTCTTGGCTCCATGAATCCTTACATGGGCTTTTCGCAAGGAGTTCGTCATTGTCCTCGTTCATACTATTTATCAAGCTGTCCATCTGAGATGCAATGATATTAGATACTTCACTCAGTTTTCTTTTCTCCATCGACGGAATTGAGAGTGAATTTGGAGCTGAAATTATATAAAAACACGTTTACGAAAAAAATTATTATCTGTAGACTTTCTCCCAGATTGATAAATCTTACCATCATCTTCTCCTTCAAAATCGTCAAGAGGCGCAATGTCATTTTGAGTAGAACTCATTAAACTAGCCAAACTCTGCATATCCTCATCCCTAACAAAGCAAGCAAAAGCAATTATATCAATAACTTGTAAATGAATACTCTTTTTATTCATTGATAATACTATCGCTTACGTCGCTTTTCCTTCTCGAACGAAGCATGATGAAACTGTGAATTTCACAGTAGCTGATGTGATCTTCTTGGATAATATTTTTAATCGTAGTTCCGAACTTGTCTGTGTGGGCACTTCTGAAGCAAACTCTTTCACATTGATGGCAGCTGTAGCTAGCGCTCGTGGTTTCCCCGTTGATACCTAATTCCATAAATAAAAAGTAAATAATTACACAACCCAATTTTAGTTTAATAGCATCCCTAGTATATGATTCATAATAATATTATGGTGTATCACTCACATCTTCTACCGTTATGTTCCAGTCTTTATCTTCATATTCGAGTGTTCTAGGGTCCTTAAAAATGGTAACAGCAATTTCTTTACTCTCCGGAATCGGCCATACGATTATCCCTTTAAGTGGATTTTTCATGGTAGGTTCCCACATCCGAGGTTCAACCGTTACCCTTCGACTCCTCCTCCAAAGGGTTAATCCCAACTTCTTTGGTTGCCTAAAAATATATAAATTAAAGTCTTGTTACTGAATAACTAACTTTGAGTATAAATACCCATTGATTCAAATGCCTTACCATTTTGATGTCGCTTCAACAGATAGCTCTTCGAAAGATATGACTAAATTGAATTTTGCAGCTCGTTTATTCACTCGCTGAAGTCTTTTCCAAACCGATCCCATTTTGAATATCCAAGGCTTCAGGGACCTCACTCAACCTCAATCAAATGGTAAGTATCACCACTTTACCACCCAAAACGGCAGAGATTTTGATATGATTCGTTAATAAATTAATTGAAATTCTAAAACGGAAACTTTTTCCTCATCGATATACTGATTGATACGCACAAATTATAAAAACTAACGGCGACCACTGGAAAAGTCCAGACAAAGAAAGAAGAGCGAACATGAACACAATGAAATACTGCGACTGATGTTTCTCCGCACTTGAAATGTCCACAAAAGTCCCTACTCATCCATTTTTACGTATCCATCACCATTCAACCTTAATTTCCAACTAAAAACAGTTTCATCTTCAAAACCTTTTTCTAAACCATCACTTGCTTCATCCACGTCAAATTACTCAAACCTAATGACCATTTTTTTTAGCTTGTAATGCGTACACAATTATAATTTAAATTTATTTACAGACACTTACTGAAAAATGCTTTTATCTAGTTTGCTTATCCAACCATTTCCTCTTAAACTGCACTGCACTACATGTAAATAGTAAATTCCAAGAAGGACGAGATGATCGTCATGCACCACCAACAAAACACAACACATGATTTCCATTTAATCCATGCTATGCTCTTGAAGGCTAGACTTGTGTGAAGTTTTGGGTTGGAAATTTTTCAAGAATTACCTTATCCATTTCTGTGTTGATGGAGCAAAAAAAGTTGCATAGAATTGAGTTACTTTTTACTTGAGTAACATGCAGACTATGTGGCCTTATTAAGGAACACCTACTCATCTCAAAGCACGTATAAAACAGTATGGTAAGAGCCTATGACCATGACATGTGATATTTTGTCTCTTCTGCTTCTTAATCATCAATCATGAGAAATAGAATATTTTGTGGAATGGGAAATAGTTAACTCGTGTAGCTTTTAATGGAAGAACCATCAATACTGTGAAGCGAGACCATTCATGTAAAATAGGTTCAGTCACTCCAGTCAATTCACCGGATTTTTTTTAGAAGGACACTCAAATTTATTTTATGAAAATTTGTATGCTGATGTGAAGGTGGGACTCTAGCTTACATTTTAGTTTAGTTGGAATTTGATGAATAAATTTTGAAATGACAAAGTGGCAAAAGAATGGCTACCGGCAAATGTAGACTTGATGTGAGGGATGGAGAAGGTATGGACTGGATGTGAGATAAAGAGAGTAAGATGTCGTGTCATGTAATTAAAGTAATTTGAATAATGAAGAGTAAATGGAAAGTTTTCCCTAACAAGTTCTTGCTTGCCTTTGAACAGGTACGGCGATAATGGATGCAGTGCCGACGAATGAATTTGAAGTCGTTTGTCTCCAGAGAAATCCTCAGTATTTCGAGGAAACAATCACGCTACTGAATAATCAATGGCCGAGAAGTAGGACTGCTCGGTAAGAATGATTACTTGATACTCTTACTTAGATCTGGCTAACAAACTTTTTTTCCTGTCTATATTTTTAGAATGAGAAGCTTGGAGCAGGGCTCTAGCGACTCTCTTCCTACCTCACTAATTCTATTACAGGGTCAAAATGGAAAGAAGTCTGTTGTGGCTCATAGCAAAATTTCACCGGTGCCTTACAAGCCCCAGTTGTGCTTTGTAGAGTCGGGTGAGTGACTTTTGTACAAATGCTAAAAATTGATGATGAATGATAATCCATCCTAATGCGTTATAGTTGTGGTCGAGCCTCGTCTCAGGGGCAAAGGAGTGGGCCGGCTAATTATGCAAAAGACAGAGGAATATGTGAAATCGTAAGAATCTTTCATGGAATCCTACAGAAAATCCAAACCTATTTTTGACGAATTTTGGTACTATGTTGAATGGTTTGTATAGATTGGGAATAACGATAGTCTACCTAACCACGTTTGATCAGCAAGGATTTTATTCAAAACTGGGCTATGAATTGTGCGATCCGATTGTTGTGTTCGGGGGATCTCTTAAGTTAACTGAGGTAAATATCTTTACATGAAATGCCAGGGGCACTCTGAGAATCATGAGCTGAAACAGTATCAAAACAGAATGAATCGTAACTGGAATGTCTTTTTTCATTTTTATAGAAAGTTGACAACTGCAAGATGTTAGCTTTCACCCATCCCAGTAAGGATAATGAAAGTCATTCTTCCTCAATCCTCCAGCGAATCTAGTCAAACTCCTCCCAAAGCATCGACCAAAGAGACATCAGATCACACACCGATTATTGCAGAAAGTACCAACAAAGGATCGGGACCACCACCACCTCCTCCACCACCTTTAATTACCTGCAATAACAATGTTGTTCAAGCTTCAAAAGTTACAATGCGCAAAGTTTTATGTAATTAAAGCATTTTTTTTTAAATATTGGAATTACCCAAATAAAGAAACAATGATCTACTAGCTTTGAATTCTCTTTTAATTAGAGCACGATTTGAAATAAATTCGTCAAATTTGAAAAAAAAAGTTTGCCCAAAATCCAACGAAAACGAGAAAAGAAAGCAGGACCAGCGAAATAGGTGCATGACGCGAGTGCAGCCACTTCTCTCACACAAGTACATATTTACACAATGCACACATGTGTGAAAAACATCTGATCTGCCACTCGATTTCAGCATGCTGTGCATGTTGGTATTTTAGTTTTATAACCACCCAATTTTACAAATTACGCAAATTTTAAGTGTCTTACATGCAATATTCGATTAAATTAATCTTGACATAACTATTAAGTACTAAGGCTAACAGTCACAAGCCACAGCACAACGATTTTAAAGTGCCTTCTAGTCACCTCAAAAGTTTTCCTGCAATGCCACAGTTAATTAATCACGTGCGGAAGTGTTTTCTTGCCAATCACCTAATTCATCTCTCAGGAAAATCAGTATTGTTTTCACAGTGTTCGCTCAAAGGCCAACAATTATGTTTTCGACAATGGAGCAGAACTTTAGGCACAGGTGCTTTAACTCCATCGAAAGTCTATTTGGCCCGAGTCGAAAAGAAGGAATTAACTGAAGATAAGCATCAACTAAAAGTATTAGAATCGTTTGACGCGTTGCAGATTGAATTGCAAGGCTACCGGCCCAAACCAGTTGGATCTTCCGCTTTTTCCAAGATATTTACAGGAGTGTTCGGAAGCTCTTCCACAGACGAGACCAGTAAAATACCTCGGGGGTTATATATTCATGGTGCCGTTGGTGGGGGAAAGACGTTGTGTATGGACTTGTTTTATGATGTAGCAGCGATTCAGCGAAAACTTAGGGTTCATTTCCATTCATTTATGTCGGATGTGCATTCAAGAATTCACAGAGTGAAGCAGGAAACCGTTCATACCTCTGACACCGGGACGAAACCTCGAGTCTATGATCCTATACTTCCGGTTGCTGCAGAAATCGCAGAAGAAACGTGGCTTTTTATGCTTTGATGAGTTTCAAGTTAGCAGGTTTCAAACTATGAATTCTCCATTTAACTGCTAAAGTTGCGATTTAAATCAGAATTTGATTATGATTTTCTATTTTGTGTAGGTCACAGACATAGCGGATGCGATGATCTTGAAGCGTCTCTTCACTGAGCTTTTTAAGAATGGGGTTGTAGTAATTGCCACAAGTAATCGCCCTCCGGACGACTTGTACAAAAATGGATTGCAGAGGTCAAACTTTGTACCGTTTATACAAGTTTTGAAAGACCATTGCAAGATAATATCGCTGGACTCTGGGATTGACTACCGCCAAAGACGGCTTCCTGGATCGAAAAGCAGTGTTTATTTTATGTGAGTAAAGATTTAGAAAATGGAAAATATCAGAAACTGTCTTATTGATAAATTTTCAAATTTCAGTACAGGAGAATGCGATGCTGATGCAGAGATGAACAAATTATTCAAGTTTCTAGCATCAAAGGAGAATGACACTGTTCGGCCAAAAACGCTTACTATCAAGGGAAGAAATGTTACCTTTGAGAAAACTTGTGGACAAATTATTGATTGCAGTTTTGAAGAACTTTGCGATAGGGTAAGGACCTTGCCGTAAGGTGCAAAAGTGCTTATATAAAACAAATATAATAATTTTTATCGCAGCCCCTTGGAGCATCGGATTACTTGACGATGGCAAATTTTTTCCACACTGTCTTTATTCGGAATGTTCCTCAACTAAATCTCCGCATGAAGTCCCAAGCTAGAAGATTTATAACATTGATTGACACATTATATGACAATAGGGTAATTTTTTTACAACAAAGTTTTATTATAATAGGAGGCAGTAGTAATTAACTAGATGTAATACAAAAGCGTCTATGTTTTTAATGTAGGTCCGAATTGTAATATCATCCATCGTACCATGTAATCAGCTTTTCCGAGCTGACAAAGACGAAGATACTCCGGATGATCACAGGGTGTTAATGGATGATCTTGGAATAAAACTGGAGTCCGCAGACGCAAAAACATCAATTTTTACAGGAGAGGAAGAACTTTTTCGCGTTTGATCGAACCATTAGTCGACTTTCGGAAATGCAATCGAAAGAGTATTGGGATTTATGGGATAAGCAGAGATAGGTGGACAGAATTTAGTCAATTTCAAAAATGCTATTTATTATATTAAAATAATAATGAAAATAATATGAACATGGAATGTAATTTAATGTAATTTAATTTAGATGCATTGTTATCATAATGTACCGGCAGGACTAGGACTTTTCATTCTCATCATCATTTTAATCTTTTAGATGGTCCAAAATCAAATTGCCCCAGATTATCCAATCATTATACAAGCCCGACTCGATCGGCCTTGACAATCAGACATTTACTAATCATGGAAGCAAATGTTATGTAACAACTGAATGCAATTCATATGCGTATCTATACGTAAAAATTATTCACGTTAATATCCAAAGCTGGAAGTTAATCCATCCACACATGTAGATAAGATCCCAGAGCATACATTTCATATCATCAAAGCAGCATTAAAGCTTGGAAAAGATTAACTTCACACATCTATAAAG
Organism: Rambutsinella grinnellia; assembly: GCA_027743725.1. Classification (NCBI taxonomy): domain Eukaryota; kingdom Metazoa; phylum Arthropoda; class Collembola; order Entomobryomorpha; family Entomobryidae; genus Rambutsinella; species Rambutsinella grinnellia. The sequence continues at coordinate 8,405 of JAHZMU010000971.1, read as the reverse complement.
TAAAATCTCATGAACTTGTTGATCTACTGACAACTTCATCACTTACTCTAGGCCATGTATCATTGAATCAAATCCTATTCATTTCTTCAAGTGTACATAATAAATCCAAGCATTCAGCAGAACAGGATGGGCATGTCACAGTTGCATTAATATTACTATATCTAGTAACTAGTTCACTGATTTGAATTCGAACATTTAAAATAATTCAGTTAAAATATTGGCAAGTTCCTGTGACATTCCTGTAGGACTATTCAAAATGAACTCGCACAGTACTCTTAATCCTGGAATAGCATTTGGTACGCAAAACGCATTTGATATAATAAAATATGACAGCTCATTTTAGTGGAAATTAAAATTTTCAGATTCGTCATTGATCGAAATCAATCCGCTACCCGAAGCCTTAGTAGCGAGTAATGCAGATCACATTGTTTCCAGCAAAGTCGACTTGGTAAAAGGGGATCATGAAGCAGCTTGGTTGTTGAAAGCAATCACTTGCATTGATCTGACTACGCTTGCAGGTTCGAGACTTACTAAAAGTTTGATTTCCGAATCTGAACTAAAAAGATCGTTTCATATTTTAGGTGACGATACTTCAGCAAACGTTTTGCGTTTATGCCACAAAGCGCTAAACCCACTCCGAAGCGACATTCTGGATAAACTGGGTTTAAACTTTCCCCTACGGTGCGGTGCAGTTTGCGTTTATCCAGCAAGAGTCAAAGATGCTTTCAAAACTTTACAAGCAGCAAATTCAGATTTGCCAATTGCTTCCGGTAAAATGCAGTTTAAATTTTGATAATATAAAAATGAGAGAAAATTCACATAAACTTATTCAATTTGTCAATTAAGACATTCTAAGTAAAGCTGCATCCGCGAATACTTAAATGCAATTTAAAATTCATAATTTAGGAAAGGAATCTGTCAACGCAACATTGCCAGTAGGTCTAGTTATGTGTCAAGCCATAAAGGATTACCAACGCGTAACCGGATTCAAAGTTGGATTAAAGCCTGCCGGCGGTTTGCGCACATGTAAAGACGCTATCAATTGGTTAATCTTGGTTAAGGAGCAACTTGGAAATGAATGGTTAAACCCAACGCTATTTCGCATTGGTGCATCTGGACTTTTATCGGATATTGAGAAGAAATTGTACGAATACGTTTATCACTCATCCCCACCTCCAAATTCTCTACCTGTAGCTTGAAGACCTAATGTCAAAATTATTATTGTAAATACGAGCTAGAAGAGCTAGAAGAGCTTTTATCTCAAAATCATGATTTATTTTTTAAATTATAGTGAACATGAACTTTTCTAATTGGTTTTATAGTTACTAGCGTTTAAATTTATACACCCAACACGCAAACAACTTACAATTAAATTAATATTCATTACAAAATTATCGTGTAAACGTAGAAATAAAGTAAATTAACCGGAGAAGTTATTGATACAAAATTGAACACTGTAACTGGAACTCATCTTATTCATCTTTTCCTCAAATCAACTGATCTTTACTTGAAGCTCCCTTAAGAGTCCGATGAAGGCAACTCAACAGATGATAAATGCTCATAGCAAGCTCGCAGTAAAAATGTTACACTGGCATTCTCAAAAAGCGGTTTCAACTCTACCACCTCGGCCAAGTCAGTTAACGGAAATAGTTCTTTCAATCGTTCCCCTGTAAATACAAGCGAATCAATATTGTAAATATGCTAATCTCACACTGTGTTGCCAGCATTCTTTTCTTGAGATGCTTTAATAATTATCTATTTCATAATAAAAACTTGCCTTGGTGTAAGCCGAGAGTAAGGTATTGATACAATTGAGAATTTTCAATGGAATCAATAGGATGATCAGTAGGCCAAGTATCCCACGGATCCCTTAAGATCAGTCTGGTTAAGATGAGAAGCCTGTGAATCAAATAATTGAATATCATGAAATAACATACAAACTTTGGTTATTAACTCATTTTAGGCATATGATTCTGATCGCTTACAACTTCTCCACCCTAATGTGATGGTTGGGCATAAATTCTACGATTTCTTTGGCCTTCCAATAGTTTTCCGTATCAGCTTCCACCTCACTTGAAGTATACATATCAATGAGTTCGCCTGCTGTAAGTACCCTCATTGTATCGCGATGCAGTCCGAAATTTTTCAAAATTTGATCTGGTAAATTGTTTTGATATTCCATTAAATTCAAATCCTTGTTGAGACCTTCTACTGTCCTCCGATCCTCGTGGCTTGGATTTGGGCCGGCACCTGCCAGAGATGCCAGTTTTGCCATGCAGAGAAAGAACTTTTTATCATCTGCAGATGTTTCCTCCACTCTTGCCAATTCCGTTAAAGTTTCTGCTGCTCCTAGAAAGTCGTCGGTAACAGCTGCATGATGCCATGCAAGCTGAGGGTATTTCTTGACAAACACTTTCAATTTCTCCAAAAATCTTGATTGGCTAAACGAATCTATCAATTCTGCAGTCTTCTTTTGTTTGACGTACCATTCAAAAGTAAACTCGGCAAACTTCATGGATTCATATTTGGAAAAGTATTCCTCAAGTTGTTCCAAATTTTTCTTTTCATAGCATATGGAGATAAGAATTTCGAAGTCCAAATATTTCTCCGCGAGGGACCCTGCTCCTTCATAATCCTGAACTTCCAAGTGAGCTCTTAGCAAGTTTCCACGAACTTTCTCGAAATTCATATACTTGTGACGGTATCGTTCCGATTGATGTACACTTTCGGCATTCGTCTTAAGCCCATCCAAGATCAAATCCGTTATACCCACTAACTGCTTTATTAGATCAATCCGCAACCCGAATTCGTTTTCGGTATGCGGAATCCCATTTTTGATAACCAACTGATGCTGCTTCATTAAGTTCGAAAGAATATTCGACTGGACGAGCCAAGGGTAAACTTCATATTCATTTCCGGGTGTTTCCATCAACGGTCGAAGCAGAAAATCTCGAATGTTCTGCAGCTTATCTGATAAGAATGTGGAAGTTGCTTCACAATATGATCTCAAGATGACTTCGTTGGTTTGGAAAATTCGGACAGCCATCTCTTTCGGAGACATTTCCCTCAAATCTTCCTCTTGAATTGAGATTAAGGCTGGAATGATATGCTGAACACGACTAATATCTTTGTAGAAAACGTCATTATGGCTGAGATGGGAGCCACGCACCTGACTTTCCGTTTTGGACCGCATGAATACAATAGATTTTATGGCAGTATCAATGACTCTCCTGTGCTGTGTTCTATAAATTTCAATGTTAAAAAAGTTAAATATCAATGTCATCGCCTTTTCAAATGATTTAATGATTTTGAGCCATAAGATGTGCTTACTCGGTTTGTAGCATTTGCAGAGCTAAGGCAAACCCAATCTTCTCGTAGCAATTATAAAGTATAGATCCGGTACCCACGATGTCTTCCTTCACGATGACACCTTTCAGCTAAAATTAAAATTTATTTGAAATATTGAAAGAAATATTTGAATTTTTATGCTCTTTAGATATTATTAATTTCATTTCATTATACAATATTATAATTTTACATACCCGTGGCCACAGTTTTGCTCCATTTAAGAATCCGAAGAAAAGCTCCAGCCCTTCCTTCTTGTCACTCAGGAAATTCTTTATTAAGATTTTTGATTTCATCCCGAGTGGGTCTTGATCTCCTATTAATATTGAACAATATTGAAAATTATGGGAATAAAAAATAAATCATAATCTCAATTTTACATTAAATAATTGCAAGGAAAAATCAGACATACCATGTCTACCAAAATTACCAAGCCATCGCGGATCGGAGATTGGGGCATCATCCACTAGTTTCTCGCACAAGGCAACTGTTGATATATCTAATGGATCATGCGGAGCCAGATTGGGCACATTCGAAGGAAACAGGCTGGAAAGAATGTTCAAGGCTTCATCTACTTTTCTATTGACGTAATTAACCATAGCGGATTTATAGCGATTCACTTCATCTGTAGTTGTAGTGTCCACGATGTTAGGTTGCGTAATGGACAGCGCCAAGTGATCAGGAACCCGAATCTCTGAGAATGTGTCATCCAAGCCATACCTGAATATAAGCGAAAGAAAATACTTATTAATTCTTGCAGCAATTCCACCCTTTTATGTTTATATAAAGCTTATTGATTTAGCGTACGTTTGATTTGACGAAACAGGTACTTTGACGTTCAAAATCCCATGCTTTACTAGAAAATAACAATGCAACGGAAGAGGATAATAGACCGCAGCCAATCAGGGGTCCCCCAAATACGCTAGAATCAGCAGCGTCACAAATGTCCCTCTCGTCCATTTCTGCAGACACAAGAAAATGTACTTAAATCATTAGCAACCTATTTATATTATGTAATTCTCTTCGCTTAAATTAAAAGGCATACCATTCGCCAAAACCACTAGATCGTTCGAAACTAAAATGTAGTAATCGGATGTGCAGAGCAACTTCCAAACAAACAAGTGGTCCTCATTGGGAGTTCCAACTATTTTGTCCACTTTAATAAATGTAGTACTTTCAAGCCTCCGTGGGTTTCTGGAATCCATTGTAACTAAAAGATATAAAGAAATGACAAAAATGAGTAACCATTTGTCAAATGGCATTTGATTGCTTTATTGCCTATTTCGTCTATTCTTACGAATATGATCTCACCTAAGCCATAAACCAAATTATCTGAGGATTCGAATTGTCCTTTGGCAGCGGCAAACAGGACAATTTGCTTTGTTTCAGGAACAGCAGCAGCATCCAAAATCCATACTTGGATCCCTCGAACGTCCGCTCTAGCTTCTTCTTCATTCGCCTAAAGAACAATGGATTATCGTTAGCATATATCCATCATTAATTGTAATTTTAAAATCATAGGTAAATTGGCATAGCTAAAACATTAGCATACCCAGACATTGTTGTAAAACTGCATCTTCACCAAGTCGTGCAAATTCACTTCGCTGATATAATTATGGCCATTTGGTGTAATATTCCAGATTTGAAATGTTGTCCCACAAAATAAATATACTTTCCCGTCGTGACCCTTTCCTGGATTGCTTAAATCGTCGTCTTTCGTCATTGGAATGACAACTCTTGCTCGTTTCTAAATATTTGAATACACGTAATTTAATTTATATGAGCCAGGATTTAGGATAGCAACTTTCGCTCAAGTAAGTATTCGGATATAAATTACCGTTTCCAATGCGGAAGAAACAGCCGGGAGTGGAGTGAATAGCATAGTCTGCGTCATTTTCTTTAAACCGCCTAACCAGCCTTTTTGTAATCCCAACGGAAAGCAACCGAGAGATGGTTTGTTCCCTGCAGCTGGAATTGGCTTTATAAGCAAAACTGTGCAACTTGTAGTTGTGAGCAGACATCCAGTTGGCCAAAGGGAAGTAAGTGAATCACATTCTTGACCCTAGACATACAATTCCACAAAATATCAAGATAAAATACATAACCACTATAAATATAAACTTCATCTCGAACTCAATTAGCAAATTATGTAAAAGGTGAATATGATTACAGGAATGTCAGCGTTGACAGTAACGGTAGACGAACTATTTGCAATGTTAGGCCAGTAAGTGATGTGCCCTTCCGGATTCACAGCAATGCAAGATGGGTTGCTACTTGACGCATTTGAAACGATGCAAATAAGATTTGCGCTATGTACCAATTCCGAAGGTGGCAGTGTGAGTTCACGACAAGCTATTGACGCTTTCCTCGTTTCAGTACTGAACTTCCAAACATACAGTTTGCGACCGCACACAAGCCAAGCCCAACCATTTGGATCAAGACGGCAGGAAATGTTGGATATATCCGCTGGAACACAATCAATGATTAATATATTGCCATTTCGGAAAAAGAATCAAGTGCTGCCATTTAAATTTAATTTTTCTTGTAAATCTTACTATTTCCAACAGTCAGAGCGACTTTCACCATTGACGGTAATTGAGATCCATAATGATCGAAAAAGTAGCTGTCGTTAATTGTGTGTAAAAAGGCATCACCGGTATTCGTTCTCCCAGATCGTGGTCGGCTGCTGTAGTTGAAGCTACCAGAAAAACTACCAAAACAAATCCATTTACAATTTAGACAAATAATTTAGATTAATAATTAATTAATTTCTAACTAATCATTCTTTACCTTGCATTTAGCGAAGAATTTAAAGAGACATTGCTCTTCATCAGCATCGAACTGTGTGCACTTCCAGATGCCATTTGAACACCCGATTTTACTCTAAAATGACCATAAATAGCACAAAAATCACTAATTAATTACAAATCTAAACAATTTTTATCAAAAAATCTTCCGGTGCTTTCTGTCAGCACTTTTCTATAACAAAAAGTGCATGAAAATCGTTTGCGCCTATTTTGTAAAGTGCATTTGGTACAAACACATGTGGGGTTTGGGGTGAGATGAAATGAATGTTTTGAGAGAAAAGCTACCGAAACGCGTTGAGAGAAATGAAATGAGTGGCAAAAACACCGGAGAAGACGTGTTCGTGCTGTCATATGGAAGGGACGAAATCGAAAGTGAAACTATTTTTTTATATACAAAATTGATCTTTATCAGCATTTGCGATTAGTTAAATTAACTACGTTGTGCTAGACATTTCCGGTGGAGGAGCTTGATTCGAGCTTTGGGCCCAGGTTAGTTTAATTAGTTAAAAATTAGATGTATGAAGGTGAAAATCTGCGTCATAAAAACTATCAGATTGTCCTGAGTCTTGCGTAAGAAACACCTGAACTACGTATGTATTTTTGTTGGTTTCATTGTTTACTCAAATATATTCAGTGACGACGAATCGTCCGAATGTTACATCATCTGCAATATAAAGAAAGTTTTCAAAAGATTTCAGTTTGCCTTTTTGTTTCCCACAGGACTGGCAGATTCTCACTACTTGGGATAAAGTGAATTTCCAAGAATGGAGGCTAAATTCGCTGAAAAGATTGCAACTACGGTAAGGAAATTTTTAACGTTGCAGCAATATTCGGTTTAAGAAGGATGAAGGAACTCTTGCTCTCATCTGCATAATCTTCCACTTTCTGACCCATAAAACATTAATAAAAAGTAAAGAACAAGATTGAAATTAAATTTTTGTTAATTATACAGGAATCCGAAGTCAAAAACCTTGAAAAACTGATTGCTGACACGCAAGAAAAAATGGATGAGCCGGTGGCTAAACTAAAGAATGAGCAAGATCGGCTAAGGTATCGACTTGGGATTTTGAAGAGGGTAAGAGCTTTTAGAGTGTACATAGATTGTCGATCGATTATGGCTGATTTGATCAGCGTCATTTTTGTGACCGTTAAAATGTATAGTTAATTTTTTGCAGGCTTATGAAGATGAAACTAAAAAGGAGATAAAGCACATGAAGAACATCACACAAATGCTTCGTCTCTATTTTACTTTGGCTATGGATAAAGCATATCCTGGCTTGGATAACTTTCCTGTTCTTGTAACTCCTGCAACCAATGCGAAATTCGGAGATTATCAATGCAATGTGGCTCCACCATTGTTTGCGGTAAGATATTTAATGATACCATAATCGTTTCTCAGAGAAACTTTCTCTCCAGTGTTGCTGGTCTCAATTCTCAATCTAAAACAAAAATGGTTTCCTTGTTATATAGATGTTAAAAGCGAAAGGTACCGCCCCTGCAAACCCGAGACAGATAGCGGAAGCTATTTTGCGAGAATTCCCTAAAGGAATTGATGTAATCGAAAAGTTGGAAATAGCTGGCCCGGGATTCATAAATGTTTTCTTGAACACGGAATATTTAAATGAAGAAACTAAATTGGTTTTCCTGTACGGAGCAAACCCTGCGCCAAATCCTTACAAGAAACGAGTTATTGTCGATATGTCGTCACCGAATGTTGCAAAGGAAATGCATGTTGGACATCTAAGGTAGGGAGAGACTACGATTACAAATTGCAGGGAACATATTGAACGGTTATTTTATCCTGTATGATTCTGTTTTAGGTCGACAATTATCGGTGAAAGTTTATCGCGCCTGATTGAATATACCGGAGATTCCGTTCTTCGGTTAAACCACGTAGGAGATTGGGGAACGCAGTTTGGTATGCTTATTTGTTTGCTTCAGGAAAAATTCCCAAATTATTTGAAGGATGAAAAGGCTCTGCCTATTAGCGATTTGCAAACATTTTATAAGGTAGGTCAATAACGAATTAATTAGCAAGCCAACTACAAGTGTTTATTGAAGAAAATTATAATGTTGATATTTTCCACCTGTTGCAGGAAGCGAAAAAACGTTTTGATGAGGACGAGAATTTCAAAAAGCGATCGTATGCATGCGTAGTAGAACTCCAGTCGCACAATCCAGAATATTTAAAGGCTTGGAATTTGATTTGCGATGTCTCTCGTAGGGAATTTACAAAGATTTACCATCGATTAG
>JAHZMU010000970.1:0-12208 GCA_027743725.1 Rambutsinella grinnellia | reverse complement strand
GCCTACGTTTCATGTTATGTAAATACTTGAAAGTACAATCATCTCCCATCCCTCCACAGAACTGGACTGTGGAGAAGAAAAAACAAACATTTTTTAAGGGGAGACACTGATAACAATGCACTGGAAAGCTAACAATTTCTCCAGTTCGTTAGTAAAAACACCCTCCTATTGTTCCACTCCCTATTTATTCAACTAAATAGCTGAAAACCTGGAGAGAGTCTAGCTTCCTCCATAAATAAGGGATGCTTAAAGCTATATCGCGATAGTTTCATCACATTCAGTATTTATTTATTTTACGCAAGAGAAAAGTAGTCTCTCTCTCGTCTCAAGCTCAACAAGAATCACGAACAGACCATCCATTCATTCTCTTTTGATGATGATTATTATGTTGATATCCGCCAGGATTTTGTATAGATTCTCCCCTTTTCACACCAAAAAGAGCACACACAATTGCAATATGTCTTGCGAGTAAAAATCTCTCTTGTAGTCATCCATCCAGGAGCAATCTGTTCAATGAAATCCCCTCTCTTCTTTTTCTGTCCCTAAATCTGATCATTTTCCTCCTGTCTCTCTCTCTCATCCCCGATCACCACCATCATCATTACAAGTGATCACGGATGAGGAGGATCATCCTCCCCAGATTTTACTCTGGCCAGACAAAACTCTCATATAAGGTATGCAAGTGGTGACGCTTCACTCATCGATAAGACTCTCAATAGTCAAATAGATCACAAGTGAAGTGAATAAAGAAGAACTTTTCCATTTTCATTTCCTCTCCAAATACTTTTCCTTAATGCTGAACCCCAATAAAATAAGCAGGGATGAGAAAATTTTCGGTTCAGGGATGCATGACTTCAGAGTGTGAGTCAGCCAGAGTCTTTACGTTTGTCTTTTTCTCTCTCTCTCACTTCTAGGGCTGAAGAGTGAAGAAAAGAGGAATATAAAAAGGGAGCTTTCTCTGTTTTTATTCATCCTTCTGATTTCTAATACTATAGAGTATCCCCATGTATCGTGCCATGAATACGAAATATGAAGGGGTATTTTTTCATCATCCGATAACGAACAAGCGGACTTCACTTTCACTCTCTCAATGAATGGAGATGGAGAAAAAAATTCATTGGATTTTCTCTCCTTTTTCGACCCTTCCTCTCATCTTGATCATCCGAATCATCATCAATTTCTTCAATTTTCTTTCCTCCCATATGAGGAACTGGAGTGAATGAATAAACGAAAGTTTCTTCATGCTCTGTGCTCAGTAAATAAAGGGGATGAGGATAGAAATTGGGGCTCCATGAACTTTTTTTTCGCGAGATGGTCCCCGTAAATAACAAAGTGGAAGGAGTGTCATGTCCATGCCAAACTTTGTTGAACGTCCTTTTATTGAGTATTCAAGAAAATATAGTGAAATATTTTAGTCCCTAATAAAATAGTCCAAGTCAGTTCCGACCATGTCAATACAAAGCAATAGCTACAATTATTTATAGCTGTAGTACTTGTTTAGCTTAGTTCGACATCTGTCTTATCGATGATAACCATTATTGCCTGAATTGCTTACATTCTAATAAACTTTTTTCATGGATAAATGGCTAACTATTCCCTGAATATCTCAATAAGGAAACCCGGAATATCCAAAGTTGGATGAAAACTGGACCATTCATAATAATAAAAAGAGATTGTCCACTACTGCGGCCACTTTCCCTTTTGCAAATCCCATCCCTCCCATTACTTGACATTCCCTATGAGTAGTTTTTTTCTCTCATGAAAAAATATTTTCACTCTTGTCTCCACCACTTCCAATAATGAGAGTGGATAAGGGTAAAAATCTTGGAGAAATAGTTAAAAAGGATCCCTTCAATATTTTTCTTTGAGGAAGACAAAGCAGAATTGAATGCAGTCGAGTGGACAAAACTAAAAGGAATGGTGTACCCAAAAAACTTTGAAATTGTTAAGACCTTTTTATGAGAATGGATACGTCTAAAATCATGTATGCTTCGTTACCGTTCCTTCTTATAGAAAATTAAGAAATTTTAAAATGACCCTTTTCTTTGCCAAAGTTTAAAGGAAATTAAATTAGAAACCTTTGCAGAAATACATCTTTTTGCAGGAATTGAGAGTTTCGTTTGAGCTGGATAACTTTTTGGTCAACCAATTTAAGAAAAACTTTCTTTTCGGGTGACTTAAAAAGTTTGAAAGGATCTCCCTTTTTTGATGAGATGACCATCCCAAATACCCTAATTTTCCTTTTGCAATCATTCACTTTGGAGAGGAAAACCGGAAAAACAAACTGTTTCTGATGGGTCTCCTCCTTTTCCTGTGATTCACGATTTCCTGACCCGGAAAATTTTTCTGGGCCATCCCACTCCCTTTTTATAACGTAACGATATAAATCAAAAGATTTTACAGTTCCAGATCGATTCTTAAAAAAAATAGAAAAATGCAAATAGAAAATATGCAAATGAAAAAAGCACGTGGTCATTGATAATTCATTTTAGACAAATGTCTACGCCGTTCGCTGGATTTTCGGGGCTGAAAGTGTGAAAAAGCGGTCAGACGAATTGGTGCGAACCGGCGTCACTTTGCATGCTCTGCTGTCGTAAAAAAGTGAAACGGGCGGCTACGATTTCGTTGTGTGGGATTTTTAGCGAGGCTTTTTTCTAGGTTCGAGTAAAGCTGGTATTTTGGTTGAAACTGCGTCTTTACTTTGTCGTTTTTTCGTCTACTCGATCTGGTTTCTGAATCGCTTATCAAAATTTAAGTAAAAAGTGGATTATCGTTCGTGTTTAAATGAGAAGTCAGTTAAATTGGTTATCATCAGTGGTTAAATGAGAAGAAGTGAAATTAACTAAATTCAGGTGAGTTTGGGTTTAATCGTTGATTTGTGAGAGGAGTTGGTTAATCGAAGCCGAAAGGAGTGAAGTGCTCGTAAATGTTTTGATTAAATTGGTGAATTAAAGTTAGATTTTGTTTTTCTTTCCAGTTCAGGGCCCTTCCCCAACCCGAGAGCACCTGAAGAAGATTCAGTCCGCCAAACCTGTGGGGAAGACGATGCATTGGAAGGCTCCGGCGAAGCCCTTCTTGAACCTAAAGTCTTCGCCAACGATAACTATGCTCGGAACCCGTTCAATCATTCAGATCTTCACGTTAAAGTTAATTATTGAAGAAAGAGACAAATTATAACTGTAAAGAAGTTCGAGAGTTAATCCTGTGCTGCGAGTCCCGTTAATCCCAGTGTAAAAAGAAGTGAATCAATCAATCAACAATCATGATGAGCGCCAGTGGTGAATCAGTATCAAGTGTTGGTGGTAAAGATGGCTCTAATTGTTCGTCGTCCTCCGAGTCATCCGTAAGGTCCAATTCGTTTGGGAGAAAGACATTTTTCGGTGCCATCGGTCCAAGTTACACATTGCCAAAGGCTCCCCGTATCCGACCAAGTCCTTTGGATGATGTTGTGCGCTCGTGCTACATGAGAAAGTTGGAGGGAAGAAAAAAGTTTTTTGTTCTTCGAAGGGGTACTGGAGCTAAGCCTGCTCGACTCGAGTATTATGAAACGGAGAAGAAGTTCATTAAGGGGAAACCGCCCAAGAAGACTATGATTCTGAAGGACTGCTTCGATATCAGCCAGACCGATTCCAAACGCATGTTTGCGATTGCTCTTCACACCATCAATGATTGTGTTCGAATTGCTATGAGTAATGAAGGCGATATGAACCATTGGCTGAGAGATTTGCATGCGTTAGCTGAGGAGGATGAGGGTCAAGATCAATCTCAAAGGACTGAAAAGCCTGAATTCGAGAACCTCTGGTACGTTACTGTTGTGAAGAAGGGACTGGGCAAGAAAGAAAACATCGTAGGACCGTATCGCCTTGGTCTCAGTTTGAATGAGGTGACCCTGCTCAAAGTTGGAGAAAGCAATGGACGCAACGGAATCATCAAGTTTCCCTTGAATGCTATTCGGGGCGTATCCCATGATGCAATGTTCGGGAGCCAGTTTAATGTAGACTTGGGTCGGCGGGTCACTATTGGACCGGGATTACTGTCATTCAAGACTGACGCTAACAAAATCGCACAGAAGATGCATCTTGTATTCCTCGAGAACATGCGAAATTTGAACAGAGATGAGCCACTTCCTGAGAACTGGAGGTCAATGAAGGGGAAGGACTACGTACCTACCACTCTCTTCATAAATGGAAACGAAGACTACTATTATATGAACCATTCGCCTCCGATTCCAATCCCAGTACCTGAGAAGTTCACCCCACCAACCGTCACTGCCGTCAAAGATGAATACTTTCCCATGAATTTTGGAAGAGTCCAAGATGTCCACTTCATTCCGTCGTCATCTAGTGAACCTCAAAGCGGCACCAGCAGCACCGAATCATCCTTCAAATTGGAGAAAATCAGCTCCTACTTCACAGATCAGCTCATTGACATGACTTATGTCCGACGGTATTCTGCAGGGTCGAGGTCAGGATCAGCTTCATCTTCGAGTTCCTCCACGTATGTCACTCAAACACTGCAAAATAAGCGAAGGAAGAAAAACTGAACCAATTACAATGCGATATGTGAACGATTACCAATCTAATTATTCATAATTTTTTGTAAACTATTATTTTAGAAATATTTTTTAAGAGAAACCGCCTGAACCTTTTATTTTATTTTCGCATTGAAACGCCTAATAAGTTATGTGTCTACCTCTAGTTTGCAAAGTATTGTTAATTAATATGTAGGAATCGAATATTGTTTGTTGTTTTTTTTTGTAGTATTGTTGTCAGAGATTGTTTGTAAATATGCCCGTTGTTCGTTTTTAGAATAAATTTTGTTTTCTCGTAAAATACAAACCTTTTTCGATGTGTTTTTACTTGCCTTAATCATTCTGTAGTTTATATATAAAATGCATATTATCATGACTGACATTCACATAGAAAAAGCTGCATGTTTTCATCTCAATTCGACATTACTTGAGCATCCCCAAGTCACGTAGTGCAGGTGCCTTCTGTCCATAAAATTCTAATCCGCTTTGACTTTTGCACCCTTTTTAACCTAAAGTAGAAGCAGCTGCATCACAAATTTTAGCCTAAATTTAGCCAGAATCAGAATCCATATTTTGTCCCAAATTGACTTTATCGCCCGCCTCAGCATTAAAAGTGCATTCGGTCTTTAACCGGTCACTGCCCTTGGAAGGGCTAGCGCTTAAAACGTTGACATTTCACAGCTTTTTACGGAGGGGTTAACTTGAGCCAATAGCCCTCCACCATTTCCAGTCTAATAACCTCAAAACAATCCATTAAACTCTTCAAGACAACCATCCCAAATTAAATACATTTTTACCATCTCATAACTAATTCAGACAGTTCCAAGTTTCATTAAATGGAAACGTCCACGTGGAAAATTTTACGGTTCGATACTCAATTTACATATGAATATAGCAAAAAAACCTGTCAGAAATGAAGGATGGGCGAAAATAATTTTAAAGTGATGCTCCGACTTTAAATGATATGTTTCCTTCAAAATATTGAATGCCATATTGTCCAATAACCGATTTCTCATTCCATTCAATGACAACCACATGGGCTACAGTAAAAAAATCCAATTTCATACGTAATTTTCTCATCGGAACGCACAATTTGCTTTGAAAATATGCAAACAGCTATTATTACAGTTGAAATGAAAGTAAACTTATGCGGGCATTACTGGGTGCGGGGAGATGATCGAAAAAGAAAAAAAAACTCGTTTATATAAAGCAATTGCACCGTTACTCCCCATCTATTGAAGGAGATTTTTTTCATAGAGCTCGAGCTCCAGAAGGGAAAAGCCAAGAGCAGATGGCAAGCACAAGTTAGTTCACTACCAACCTTTGTCGAAGGCACAGCTCACGACAGAGAGTCGAAAAAGCACGCACTTTTTCCCTTCTCTTCACAAGCCGGTTTTTCATACACTTTTGTGTATGGTCTGTGGTTGAAATCTTCTGAAATATCATCCCATAATTTTCAGAGAAATAGAAATTCCTCCTCCTTTTTGTTTGTAAAACTTTGTCTGGGTGACTTTGTGTGAGAAAGGCAAAAGCGGATGTGGAATCATCATCACATTAAGGGAGCAACAGTAAAAACCAATGCATTATTGAACAGGAAGAAATTCATAATATTTTAGTGTCACACCAAAAAGATTCACATGTGCTCCCTTCTCCCTTCAAAAAATACTTCGTAATAAAAACCGGACATTGAGATACATTTTTATACATTTTTACAGACAAGAGCGAAGCTCATTTAAAGCTTGGAGTTGTTGAGTTGAAAGAAAAGTGTAAAGTGCGTAATTGTTTGAGAGATAAAATTGTGTAAAAACTTCCTGTCATTTCAAGTGCACACACCTGATGGGACGGGGACGGAAGAGATAAGGCTTTGACAGATAAATTGAGGTGGATTGGGAAAATAAAGCTTTTAAATAGATGGTGTGTTGATAGAAGAAATATCTGTGGATGTATCAAATTTAAAGGAAGAAAAAGTGTCTGAACTTAGGAAATAGGGTCAGAACCCTCATATATGCTTCTCTGCAACTTTAGGAGATTGATTTTTATTGCAGAGACAAGTGTTGTGGAGCCGGCAAGTATTAGTTTTAATTAACTCTTACAATATTGATCAAGTTCACCAGAAATGCGGTATTGTGGCATACCTGTCACTATCGCCAATTACTGGAAATCATTGGTAATTGGAGCTTTCGCTAGGGAAAGGTGAATATACGCGTGCAGAAGCGATAACGACAAATGTGAAAAGTTGAGGTTGTAGAAAAAGTACAGAGGAAAATTCTGGTTTTTTTTAACCAAAATCATTCTCTCACGAGTTGTGAGTTTTCATCAGAAGCTTTTCTGCACCACTGCTGCGTGGATGATGTGGTGACGATGATGGATTTATTGTAAATGACATTTAATGTACGGATATTTACCAGGTTTGGATCACGGGTGTAAATTTGTGACAAGTGAAATGTGAAAAAGTAAACAATTCCACCTACAGCAAAGCCTACAATTTTGGGATCGATGTTGGAAAATCCATAAACAAACGTGTGCATATCTCAACTGAGAAAAACCCCAAAAATACTTGACGAGTAAATGATATTCGTTTGAAACAAGCGAAATTTCTAGGGGAAAAAATTGCATTCCAATTTCCTTTTTCTGTAGACAAAACACTGGCTGTGTGCTCCGATAAAAGGCTTTGTTTCTCTTCGGCATTTTTTCTCTAGCAAAAAATATACTTTTTGAGCACAGCATGATCATGACGATGTGCTTGGAATGGAGTTTTGCTTAAAATAGGATTTTTTAGACTCTTTTTGGGTGGTTGTTGCCATTCTAGGAAAATTCAATTCGCCACTCTCATATCTTCGCAAATGCATATCAGTGTTGGTTCGTGCATACTCTGAAAAAATGTAAATGTAATAAAGTCTCTGGGAAAATAAGTGTTTTCTTCCATTTTTGTTGAATTGTATGCGATCATGATAAGGATGATTCTGCAGAGAGAGAAGAGTTTGTAGAGTGAATAAATATAAATGGAGTTTTATGCAATTGCAAAAGAGTGCGTGTTGTGGTTAAAAAAGGAAGTGCATTTAGTTCTCTCTACAAAGTTTCAGCACATTTGAATAATTTTGTATTCTGGGAAAGTATCGCGGATAAAGTAACATGATAAATGTAAAGGGTATGAAAAGTGAATTAATTTCAATATTTTGCACGAGCTAAAGAGAGGGAGCGTCACATGTTTACAATTATCTTTCGAGCAATGTTGCGTCGGAGAGGGAAAGAGCGAAGAGGACATCTGTTCTCGAAAGTGCATGAGCATTCAGTGTAAATTGTAATTGTCGGAGATAGGCCTCTATTTTGTAGTAGTTATCTTTATCTTGGCAGTTTAAACATGTCTGCTTCAGTGGCGCAACCAGGGCCTGCAACATTGCATCATAAGCAACAGCAACAAAGGCACGTTTTCAACTGGCTGGATGACCTCCAGTTGACTCATCTCTTTGACAAGTTTATTGAGAATGGGTACGAGGACTTGGAGCTATGCATGAAGATTGGGGAGACGGACTTGAACGCTATTGGAATCCACGATCTCCGTGAGAGAATCGCCTTGCTCCAAGCAGTTCGGCAGTTGCAGCTACACCATCAGCAACAACAGCAACAGAGCTTCCCCGGGAAATCAGCAACTTCAGCAAGTTCCTTCCTCAAAGCTTTATCTCCTACGAGGAGAAAAATTCCGGATAACTGTGTTGCAAGTAATGGCGGAGCTTCGAGCAGACCCTCGAGCCGTTTAGGAGGCACGTGGGGTCATCATGAGGAAGTAGAGCTTCAAGAAATAAGACGATATCACCATTATCCCCCATCAACAGCTCACGCCCCGAATTCACCAGGAGCGAGTCAACAGCTCTCATCATTTTTCCATCAGCAGCCCCTCTCCCAACAACATCAGAACACATTCAACGAATTGATCCAGAGACGACATAATGGCGGTGGAAATGCCTTTGAGCATCAGAACATGTTACTGTTAGGGAGGAGGACGGCTCAGCAACCACTCCATCACGGGAGAAACTTTCCTTCTGCAGATGACATTCATGACGGACCGAGGGATGGGAAGGATGACAATGGTGATTACTCAGAATGCACTGATTTGGATCTCATTTTGAGTGCACAGCGAGCTTGTGCTTCGAGTATTAATCATAATAATAATATACATCATCATCACCTCCTTCCCCCTCATATTTCTGCAAGGATTGTTCCAGGAGAACAAGCCGGGAGCTTGTTTCTCGAACAGTGTACTTGTGATTTAGGGCCTGGCACTTTTTGCAGAATCCATTCTGGAGAGTTAGTTGACGACGAACCATTCTATGAGTCAGTCTCTCCTCAGCCACCCACTGGCAATGGCTCCCAACAGCAAACACCTCATCACCAGCGACACCGTCACTCCTCATCATCCCGAAAGAATAACCACGTAAACTATCCCGTTCCTCCATTACCCCTTAATTATGTTGGAGGTGGAAGCGTTGACCCAAATAAACTCGAGGCGAGTAATAGTGGCTGTGCTCTCTTCGATGATAATAGCACTCTATCGTCATCCTCCGGTTGTGGTGCTAGTATTAGTTGTGGTGGTAGTGCTAGTAGTGGTGGAACGAGTAATCCAAACTTCTCCAGTTTGAGAAGCCAATTAAGAGAGCAGATCATCCAGGACGGGATCAACTTTTCACGGGTGAGTGAATCTTAATATTTTTCATTACAATTTATACTTTGTTGGAGTTTGAAAAGTAAAACCATTTTCATTCCACACACTTCACACAACTTCCTTGTAAATTCTTTATGAGGCGTTTTCAATGGAAATGAAAATCTTAAAATTACAACCCTTTTTCCTATCTCTTCTCTCTAGAGAAATCATTGTATAGGGATGGTTCTCTCTGGCTTTCCAGCTTCCGTTCTTCAAAACTCGTCAGAGATGATGTATCCCACAAACTTATAAAGCGCTTTGTTCCCTGAATTTATTATATTAAGAATGGATATATAATTATTATGATAATTACGCTCGCACTCCCAATCGCTTGATTATTGTAACCCTTTTCATTCTCTCCTTAACACTTAAATGACGCTCCTGCTCCACTTCCATTCAACCAGAAATAATTACATATTCTCCAACTCTAGCTCTCCACCATCACCTCTCGTGGGACTTTTTTCTCCCTTAAGTGGAGGAAAATGAAACTGAGCCAAAAGAAAAAAAACTCTGAAGCAGATGAGCATTCTCCACAAACCACTTTCATCAGTGCTCTGAGATTTTTATATGAAAAAATATAGAGAATTAAATCGTAATAATAAATTTCTTTCTCATTTCACTCTCCTAAAAAACTAGCTGGCTAGGAGAGCTAGAGAGAAGTATATATTCTCACTCTTTTTTCTCAAAGTCGTGTTGATCGTGTCCTTTTATTCTCTATTCAAGTAGAAAAATAAATGGCGATGTTGATGAGAATGATTAAATCGACATAATATTTCTTAACTAACAACTCCAGCTTTCTTAACATACATGAAATGGACATTAATTAGTGGACAAGTTTTTCCCTTTCCAGTAGATGACTGTTTAAAAAAGAGTGAAATCGAGCACGACTTCTGTACTCGTTTTAGAGCTCTTCTTTCAGATAAATATTGCTGACATGACAAGGAAGAGAGTCATAAATGTTATCACATTACAACATAACTACATCAACATCATCACCATACCCAAAACTAGAGAAAAGGAATGAGTTGTGGGGAGACATGGGAGCGCGTGTGTGTGGGATCCGGAGTATCCGCCAACAAGCCATAATGTACATGGGTTGGAGAAGAAGTAAAAGTCCTCTTTATATCGAAAACGTGTCCATTAAAATACAACCAAGATAAATTGTCCTTCTTCCCATTCCTTAGTATTTTTTTGAGGTTTTTCTCCTTTCTCAGAGAGAGTGGGTGATGCTGATGGTGATGATGATGACGAAGGCGTTAATGAGCCCTTTTCTCTTATTTTTCTTCGTCTTTTCCTTTCCACTCTAATAATATTCATGTGGAGAATCGCATCCGCAGTAGGTGCGCGTTATGCATATAAAATCCCATTTTTTATTCAGCTCATTCCATCCATATACCTATCTATTTCGTTCGTGACTTTTTCATACTCCACTTTTCGCAAAGTTTTCCAAACCGACAGTCGTTTAGAGGAAAAAGTTGCTCATTCTTACTTCGTCTGTGTAAGGTATTCATCATCATTTTGTTCATATCTTTTTAGAGAAAAAAGTTTCTCTCAAATCCGTAACTTTTGGAATCAGAAAAAGTCAAAGCCGTTTCCTGTTCTTGCGATAAAAAAAGACTTAAAGTCAAGTGGTCTCTTCGCTCAAACTTGATTATAGTATTTACAATGAAAACGAGGATGAGGATGATGACACAAATGCATGAATGCATGTGAGAAGAAAAGGAATAGTGAAAAGAGAAAAAAGTTTTCATTTCAAATGACTTCTTTGCGGAAAGTGTGGGCTCTTGGATATGAGTTGAGAATGGCGAAGCGTGTAAAAATTTACGGCATTTTTCTCCTTGAAGGAAAAACTTTGTTTCTGCAAAGGAGAATAAGAAATTGTAATAGTGTCATGTTCTTAGCAAAAGTCTCCTCATGTGGCGGGTTAAAGGGAAGGCACGAGAACGATAAATATTCACATTTACACAGATATACATATTTTTGACGCAGTGACGGTGGTCTTCTCTCTGTGTGATGGGGCTCACACTATATTATTATTCCGTTTCGCAACACTGCCTTCGGAACAATGTAAGGAATTGGAATTGTCAGTCGGCCGTTTTTTTCCAGTATAAGCCCCCTTTTTATTTCTTCCACAAATGGTATTAGAGAGAAGGCTATTCAAGCCTATAAAGTTTTTCAGACGTTGTTTCATTGAAAATGATGGAGTACTCGGGGACTTGAGTGGAATACGGTTCCACGCGGTTGAGGTGGAGGGGACCGATAAACCCGAAAGGAGGACAGGACGTGTCCCACAAGCATAAAGTGTTTTAGTAGTGTGGCCGCGTGAGTCTAGAACAAAAAGAGTTTTTATACTAATATAATAATATTGATAATACTTTGCATAAAATAGGAGCTTGTAGAGGAAGGAAGTAAAATGGAGATGATGTAGGACAAAACGCTCGCCATACGGTTTTGTCATGGTCGTAACGTATCCACCACATGGATAAAATGTGAACGACAATCCACACTTTTTTCTCTTTATATTTCATAAAAGTATGAGATTAGCAGAGGGAAAATATATGCCAAAATGTGGGGGAGTGAATGGGAAGAAAATGTAGATTTATTGCGTAGACATCCCCTAAATGTAAAGTTTATGGGGATTGTATCCGGTAAATATTCGGAATTGGAATGGCAAAAGAAAGTCGATTCTTCTATAGAAATATCAGGAGCTGAACATGCTGGAAACTGGAGAAGAATTTTGGGTCACGTGTGTTAGATAATGATGACCTTTTCAGATCAATAACGTTTTATCCCATTTATTTTAACCGAGTAGGGTAAAGCTAAAAGGCTTTTACTCGAGCGAAAGATGAGAATGTGCGTGCGTGTGTGCGACTAAGAATGGTGATGATGATGACAGCGACTTTCCTCTTTTCTTTAAGAATCAGCGTCTCATTTCCAGTCCTGTCACTCATAATTTATCTCATTTAAGAAAAAATCTC